>JAZHYW010014915.1:0-162759 GCA_037355805.1 Ixodes ricinus | reverse complement strand
TGCACAGGCGTCATACCAGCCAGAAACGCCATCATAAGCAGGTTGCCACCTGCACATCGCCCCCAGAGCTGGGAGGATTGGATTAACCCCCTCCTGAGTATGAGCCTACCCGTTGGCCCCTCCTGGTCCAGCACGTGAAAAGCACCCTGGACGAGGAGTGGTGACCAAAGCAAGCATCGGACTGGATGCAATAAAGATGTTTGTTCTCTCTCTCTCGTGTATCGAGTATGGTCGCCACTCTGAAGCACTTGCGAAACGACTCATTTTCTCCGACCTTGCGTTTTGACACCGCATTCGCAGACATATCCGACAAGGACAACGAAGTTCTATCACACCTTTTATTTCTTTTAAGACCCACAACCAAACCAAAACAGCAAGACCCGGCGTTCTTCGGAGTAGACTGTTCCAACACAACACATCTGCCACCGCCGTTTTTGTCGCCAAATTTCCAGCGGCAGCTTCATTCTGGCGTCGAAACAGTGCTCACTTCAGATGCCAGGGTGTGCCGTTGAAACGTACGGCAGTTAAACAAATTAGTGCAATAAAAGAGGTGACTGCAATGCCTCCATCACAGTGCAGAAAAAAAAATTTCCGAAACACAACGAACAAAACTCAAGGATGGAAAGAATCAGAGTTAGAGTTCGATGTTCCAGCGGTCAGGCCAGCCAGGTCCTTCCTGTTCTTCTTCTTCTTCTTCTTCTTCTTGAGGAGTCTTTTTCTCTTGCTTCTTGAATCCCCTCTCTAGAAGCAGCTGGTTGCACTCCTCACGGCTCCGCTGCTCCAAGCTGTGGCGCTGGGCAGCGGGAATGGAGTGCGGAAGGTTAGGCGGAGCAAATACAGTGCGGGCTAAATAGATCGATCCAACTTTAAAGGAAACAACAAAAACAAACAAAAAAACAAAGCACCAGTTCAGTAGTGTAAGACGCTTCAATTTATCACATGAGGTGCGACCAGCTGCATTTGTTTTGAATAGATATCTGAGTCTAATGCGTTTTACAATGGCATGACTTTCGTTTCGAATTCTATATAGACTGAAGCAAAATCTCCCTTGGATATTTTCACAAAATGCGCGAACCATCTATAGGAAGTATTCACTGGACGCCATATTTGTGGGTGCTGTTTAGAGCGCATGCTCAGAATGAGCTCACATCAATAGGCTGCTAAGACCGGCACTCTTGATGGTGCGGAATGCACGTTGCAAAAGAACTGTGGAAGCTCGCCATCAGCACGCGCTCAGCAGTCGCGCACACAGCTATGGCCGCCAGTGAATACTTCCTATACGTGCTTGCAGGAGCAATGAGTCGCCTGCCTTTCATCGCTTGACTCCACTTTCCGCGATTGAGAAGGCACTGAGATCACCGAGAACGTGATCTTGTAGTGCAAGATCGATGGTTTAACCGGTCCACTCAACGTTACTAAAACACTCAGTTGGGAAACTCACCTTGAAACCTGGACCGCTGGCATCCACCAAGACCGAGCTAAATACGATAACAGCTCCACCCTTTAGCGACGAGTTGAAAATTGAAAGTTGTGTTATATGGCTACTGCTAGAGCCATTGAATCTTCCCAGAGTACCGACACCCCCAAGCTCGAGGAGCCAAGATGGCGGCTTAATCTTTTTTTCTTTACTGTGGTCACCATAAGCTTTTAGAAAGCATGTTTTTGCGTAAAAACAAGCGGAAAAAGCTCTTTTTGTAGGAAATTTTTTTGGAGATTAGTACAAAATGACAGGAGCGTGATATTTGCATAAGATTTTAGTTTACAGGGTTCTTCGGCACAATTAATATTGTTTTTATACGGCCATGTCTCACAGGTGGCCTCAGGTAGCGCGTCCCGACCTAGGTGCGTCCTAACTTCGGTGATTAATTGCGGCGCGTCCGTTTGGGAGACAGGGCTTGGCAGCCTCGCCGGCTGCGACGGCCAAAGTGATCATTGCGTCGCGTAAACATTGTTTTGTGTATACTCTGTTTCACCTTATGATGTACCGCAGGAAAGGCTACAAGCGCGAGCTCCTTGCTGTAGGGCACATCTCGGCGGCACAAGCTCTCGTGCGTTAAGAGCAGCTCCCAACGCTATCAGCTCGCGCTTCTAGCCTTTTCTGCGGTACAACATAAGGTGAAACGGAGTATAGAGCATGCATCACACGTGACCTTGTAACATTGTAAAAACTCGCAATGGTGTCAAATAAATTTTCTTACCCTGAAACCATTTCCACTGTAAACGTTTCGGCGCCAAAATGGCCGATCAAAGCCAAATTGCGAAGTAACAGCGGGCGCTATCAAATGCGATACTGGGACTACTGCGAATTGGCGCCACCGGCCCTTGCGCGACTCGACCTGAACGAATACGTGCAGCCGTGCACTTACATGAATGGCCGCTGCTGGATAAATGGCGGCGTTACGATCGCCATTAGTTCGGTTTTCGAGTACGGATCGGTGCCACTTTTTCAGAGTAGGCTCTATGGCTGCTTCCTAACTGTGTTGTTCTAGTTACGTTGGGTCCAGTGGACATGTAGCTTCCGACCCTGTCAGCTTAGCTACGGCGCCTGGAACTCGGCTCCGACCAATGTGTTTAGCGTCCTATTCCGCCCATGCATCGAAAGAGGCCCCAAAATGTCAACAAACAACCTACGAACAAAAATGGAGTGTAATGTTGTCGACTGTTGCGATCCTGGCGGTTGGGCGCGGAAATTCTGGAAGAAAGCACGAGTGAACGCGAGTGTTACTGTCGTCGTGGCGTGCCTAGGCGTGCCTAAAGCCCCTCTATCCTGGGAAAAGTGGCACCATTCATTGTTGTGGAAATGCTGGAGACACGTGGCGCGCGCCACTTCTGGGAAGAAGATGGCGTCTGAAATCTAGCTCAGTGCTGCGCTGTGCCGCCATGATCTTCCCAAGGGCTGCACGTTGCACGTGCCTCGTGCATCGACGCACCTTGCGCTACTTTTGAGCCATGAAGGTGCTTTAGGAGTGCCTAGGAGTGCCAACTCCGGCTGCGGAAGCTTCCGGGCACTGCCTAGCTGGAGAGCGTCCAGCAGCGGAACAGTCGTGTGCCACATCCATCACGGCTCCTGTACCACCACCAGGATCACGGCTGGCGACAGCACAATACTTTTGTGACGTCATGAGGCGGAAATCCAGGAACCACATTTTTGGACGCGGTAAACACACCAGTCGGATACGCATTCCAGGCAACGTATATAGCTTTGCCACGTACGGAGTACGACTGTATACATGCATGGTAAGTCAGAATGTATTAACGTAAAAGACTAATTTGTTCCATGTTGATTAAATTATATTCGATATATGTGGCTCATGTGCAACACTGCACGGTGTTTGTTCTTTTTATTTTACAGGTACAAAGCAGTGACGAACCCTAAACGTTTACCACATACGTTGATACATCCCCTGAAATTATTTAATTAGACTAAATATGGCGATGAGAGTTGTTGTTTCTTGTGAGTTAAAAACGGTATAATTCATCTATCGCTCTCTCGGGCTAGCTTTGTCGCAATCTGCACATTATGTTAAATTGCGTAGATCTCAGGACAGCCATGCAGCCATTGCACTTAAAATATTATATTCTACAGAAAGCCTAGGAACAGTGTCAAATTTCTAAGTAAATTCTGAAGATGATCAATAAAAAAACCTGCTTCCTGTGTATATGTTTATATTATAACGATTTAATGCTGCGTATAAAAGTGTGTTGATGTCTGGCAGGAAGCGGTAGCACCTGATATGAAAATAACCATGAGATAACGTTGATACGCAGCATAATTTGCACCGGCCACATTTCCTTAAAATGCCAGTAACTGCGTCTTATTAAGCTACCTGAGATATACAAAACAAACAGCATATATTAATATGTAGCCATTATTTGATGCCAGCTATCACTATATATACACATGCGTGACCAAAGTTCTAGATATTTGCAATTTTCAGCATGAAAGAGGACACTGCAGTCATGATGTAACGAACCTTAAAAATGGTAATTAAAATCCGGTCTAAATTTGAACTCGCTGCCTAAATTATAACTGAGAAGCTAACTTAAAGCAGCAATATCTTCCCATTAAATTACATTCTGAACATAGAACGAAAAATTTGAGTGCATACCTCAACTTCCTCATCATTCTTGTTGAGAAAGACTATTTCCGGCTCTGAATCTGTGTCTTTGTACTCCGTGTTATCACTGGGGAGCCTGCTGTCAAGAATTATTCTGTGAGCAGTGTTCGCAGTTACGCGTAACAAGTGTATAACGGAGTTGCCCGTAACGCTTTACTTTTTTGGTAACGTTGCAACGTACTCGTTACATTTTCAAACGAGTAATGGGTAGCGTACTTACGTTACTTATTTCAACTAATGTGTAACGTATAGTTATGTTACTCATTACATATTCTTCCCAAGACTTAAAAAAATTACACTTACATTTCTTTTCGTGTTTTTAGACGCCAAGCTATACACCAACTCATGTTTACAAACAAACCGGAGCGCCCCTAGCGGACGCCACCGGCGCTGCGCATGCGCGGTGGACGGTGGGCAAGAAGCTCGCCGTCGCCCATAAACAAACCATTGAATTGCGTTGTTGTCGGCGTCGGTGTGAACCCCGTGCTCTTTTTCGCGTTGGAATTGTTGATTCTACGTCCTCCTAACAATGTCTGACTACTTGAGCAGCTTCAGCAAAATTAACGAGGCTCGTTACACCGCAAAACTTCGCGTGAATAATGTGACGTGCGGCGATTCATTTCACGTGGACGCCGCAGAATGGGCGCTAAAGCCTGACTCCCACGATGAGATTCTGCTCGCTATTTTCAGTCGCGACGTCGCTCGGGCTGCAAAAGCGTGGACCGGAGCTGAGATGGTGGACGTCGATACTGAAAACCGCAAGTAGAATCGGGCATTACAAGTCGGTGATGGCCACTGGTAACAATGATCAACATCTTCTTGTATCTACTGTTTACACTTAGCCTACTTACCCCAACCAATCTTCTAAAGTGTTTTGAGGCCTGTACTTACTTCTTATCGCAATTACCGGGTCAACGTTTGGTTTACGGGCCGCTGTCGTTTTAACGAGCTGACGACAAAAAGCAGACAGGTTTGAAAGAGTAGACGACAGTTCGAACGCATGCGCAATGGAGTGCGGGCAAGAAGCACCGCATCCCGTGTCAACAAACCATTGGAATGTCACGTTGTCGGCGTCTGTGTGAGTCTGTATACTCTTTTTCGCGTTGGAATTGCCGATTCTACGTCCTCATAGCAATGTCTTACCACTTTAATCGCCTGAGCGAAATTATCAAGGCTCGTTACGCCGTTAAACTTTGCGTAAATAATTTGACATGCGGCGATTTATTTGCGTGAACGCCGCAGAATGAATGCCAAAACCATGATGAGATTCTTCTAGCTATTTTCGGTCGCGACGTCACTCGTGCTACAAAAGTGTAGAAGGTAGCGGCGATGATCGACGTCGATACTGAAAATCGGAAGCGGGAACAGACCAAGCGTAACAAGTCGGTGATGGCCACTGGTACCAATGATAAACATCTTGTATCTACTGTTTACACCAAGCCTACTTAAGTCTTTTGAGGCCTGCAATAACTTCTTATTGCAATCACCGGGTCAAAGTTTGGTCTACGGGCCGCTTTTGTTTGAACGAGCAGACGACAAAAAGCAGACAAGTTTGAAAGAGCAGACGAAAGTTCGAACGATCAGGCGGCCGTGTGATTTTGAAGACGCACTGAACCCGCGGGTCGTCCGGACAACTTGGCGGTTTTCTCTCGTTCATGTTGGAACAAAACAAATACATCTGGCGACCACAAAGTGTTGCCCGCACAAGCAATCGCAGTTCGACAGCGTCTGGTTTGCCCTTTTCATGGCTACTATTCACGTTCTCGGACGAACGGAGGGGGCAGAAACATTTGAAAACTGATCTTCAAACCTTTCCAGACTCTCTTGGTACAGCCCCCGTAGCAGCATTTTGACGAGAAGGTAGGTTTTTTGTCTGGTTTTTCCCAAAAGAACACAGGAATGCATGTCTCGCACGGCGACTTCTGCCCACCACCCCAGACCGGAAGTGCGACCGACGCGCCACCACCGCGGCGTGACGTAGCAGAGTTGAGTTTGTGTATATAAAATGTCAGTGTTTTTTCGCATTCTGTTTTGTGAGTATTTATGTGGAACCGTGAAAAAGATAAGGTAATTATGTTCAGTTTCTGCACGGACATAATGTTTCTTGAAATATGGCGCTTAGCATACCTGTCCACCTGTCACGTCAGATGAGTAAAACGTATTAATTCATAATTTAAAAAAGTAACGCAAAAGTAACGTGTGTTACTTTTAATGGTAACGGTGACAGGTTCCTTTCATTTCGAGGTAACGTAGGTCGGTAACGCGTTCCTTTTATTTTCAAGTAACGAGTAACGTTTTTCGTTTCTTTTTTTTTTGGTAACCCCTACAACACTGGCTGTGAGCGTAGCGAAATAAGCACATCGGGCAAAAGCAGCTGTAGAGATTATACGAGGAAAAACGATATTAATCGTTGTAATTGATCAAAGTAAACTGAAGATAGTGAACCTGTCTCTTAATTTTTGTCTTCGCTTCACATCAGGTATTAATATGCAGGGTGTCTGATCTGAATTTATACGGATCTTTATTTTAAAAAGTTGATAGTTGCAGGAATCTTGTATTCACTGTGCGTTTATGGCAATCGGCGGACACTGGACGGTCTAATAGCAACCGGGACAAGTTTGCTCATTAACATAAATCTGTTGACCAACTTTCTATTAAATGGACACTGACCTAAAAAAAATATTTGAAAGTCTAGATGGAAGTCGTATGTAAACACAATTTAACACGAAACATTTATTTTACTAATATTTACTCCGCCAGGCGCAATTTAGGTGGAGATGATGGAGCTCGCATCCCGTGCTTACACCGTGGAAACATATGTCATTGGCTGGGAGTAGATTGACATGTGAAATGGTGGTTTTAAAATTGTTTCTCCGTGCCTTATTAGTTTCTCAATCGACAATACTTTTATATTTGAGAAACAAATAATCTACATAGTGTCAATATTGTTTTCAAGAATATCCCGAGATTGCCTTTTCCGCTTTTGTTTGAACCGATAACAAATATGGATGCCAGCGTTCGCGGTGTGCTCAACGTTCGTTGCTTGCTCAGCTCGTCTATTTTTACCAGTGCGTGTCGTTTTTCGTTCACTGAAGTGTTCAGAGGAAGATATCCTCAACCGCCGTAGTTTGCAGCAAACAACTGTCGCAAGAACGAGCCTTCGGAAGCACTGTGCGTTTGCTTGCTTTCGTAGCGGGACTGGCCCAGGGTGCCTTCATGTGCGCTTTGCTTAGGGTACAGTGTTCTTAGGGTGATGCAACGCCTCCTGGGTGATGATATCTGGCTATTTTATTCTGAACGTTTATTTTTCTTTTTTGCTCTGAAGCGCGTGAAAGAGCATGTCCCTGCACGGGCTCGTGTCGCTGACTGTGCTACGGCGACATTTTGTTTTAGTCAATTTCTTTGCACCTTCCCTGAAAGCGCGTGCTGTCTGCATCGGGTACTACAAAGGATGGCATCATCCTAAACCGAAGGATATTGAGGTACCCTAGACTGGCCTGAGCTTAGCATCCCAAGACAACTGCACTGTGCTTGCTCTGGCCTGAATTTTTCATTTGCGCGTGTTGATGCTGAATAAGGATGTTGGTTCCCGTAAAAGCACCCCGCTGCTTTGTGAATGAACCTTTTTCAAAAAGAGTTCTGCGCATGCGTGAGCTCCCGATGCCCAGCGGCGAACGCTCAAATTGCACCCAGTTGAACCTGTGGTTGATCGGTGGAAGCGGAGGAAAGCTACGAGTATGTTCCCTTTTTTGTTCAGAAACGCGTGAAAGAGCGTGTCCCTGCACGCGTTTGTGGCGTTGACTGTGCTATGGCGATACTTTGTTGTTGTCAACTTCTTTGTATTTTCCCCGTGAGCGCGTGCTGTCGGCATCGGGTACTACACAGGGTGGCATCATCCTAAACAAAGGACATTGAGGCACCCTAATCTGACCTTGACTTGAACATGGCTCGAGAGATCCCTCCGCTTCAACGCGTTCATAAAACTTTTATTGCCACAGTTGAGGCAAGAAACTAGGGTTAATCACCAAGGTCGCTAAACTCGTCAAACACAAAGTTGGGGCACAAGTTCGCGGTGTGTGCTGATTAGAGTGCCTTCATACACACGCGCGCTTTTGCTTGAGTGGTGACAACTCAGCCATTTTTGCGCCCAATCGTTTTTTATGCATTTTGTAGCGCGCGCAATCTGGTGTCCCTCAGATTGAGCGCGTAGCTTTGGCTAATGCTTGGACGCCATTTTAGCGCCCAAGTCACGCACCAAGTGCGCGAGAGCGTCACGCGCTGGCACACTTAGGGCAACAATGGATGTCTTCACCCTCAGACAGACAGACATGCTAGGCACCCTAGTGCTGATTGGACTCTCGCAACAATGGCGGCACGCTGGACAAGATGTCAATCATCCAAACTCTCCCGTTGCTCGAAATCAAGCGAGATTGAGAAACACAAAGTCGCAGCGAGCTTCATCAGAGCGCGCGCGAGCAACACCGTGGGGCCAGTCGATTGAACGGTTGCACTGATGACGTCGCGCCCGCGTGTCCCTACATCCAAACGCTCCCTTAGAGTCAGTGCTGTCTAGATTGTCCCTGGCGGCCTGTGAATGCCCTCAACTTTCTGGTCGCAAGATCGTCGTTTATGGAAGTTATCGGTGACGACAAAGTGACGTTTCATAACTTTGGGAAGGAGTCATTTGAGGCCAAAATCTTCGCTTCAGAATCGAGGCGAAGATTGAACTTTGCGATATTGTGGAGCCGCGCGCGGTGTACGCGGAGAGCTCATCTACCGCCACTGTCAGCAACGTTACCGGGGCCACCGAGAGGCTGGTGTGGGTAGTGACGTCGGTGGTGTGTGAGAGATGAGAGGGTGACGGGGGTTGGAGCAAGAAAAGAACCGGGGGAAGGAAAATAAAAAGAGGTACGACAAACACACACACACACACAAAAAAAAAAACATTCGGGATCAGGACGTGCCGTACAAAATATTCGGGAGAGAGAGAGAGAGAGAGAGAGGGGGGGTCGTAGTAAAGAAAGGGGACATCCCTTCCCCCGCATTTTTTGTATTGCACATTCCTGAAATTTCCGGTCACTATATACGAGGTTATGGTCTGAGGCTGAGGCGATGGCCTCCCCCACCCACCTCCAATCCCTTTATGATCCTTGCCCCCTCTTTTCACGCAACTTGGGGGGGGGGGGGGGGGTAAATCGCTCCCCCGCCCTTTCTGCCTGTTTCGACGAGCCTGCTTAGAGGCGTTCCGACTGAGAGACGACGAGGAACAGAGCAGCGTGCAATTTTCGAATTAATGGTTTTAAAGGTTCTGGAATTAATACGGTTTGCGTTCCATGAGCTCACGAGCGGCCATGCCAGGCCAAAGCGAGAGGCTCGTGCCAGGGCTCGTAGTGTGCAGGCGCGTGCAGTGACATCCTTCTACACTTCTCAACCTTAATCTCAGGCCTCAGGCTCAGGATTATCAGCTGTGAACGACAAATTCGGTGGTGCGTGTTCGAATGGACGGTGACAAGTTTTATTGTTTTATTATTTACTATAGCATAGAAGCCTAGAGTCATAGTGTTTTTAAAAAATCACCGTCGATATTGAGAACCTGACATTACTCTTATTTACACGTAGCAGTGCGCGTAGGATAAACTAGAGTTCACACAGAAACAATAAAACACCGAAATGGACGGAAAACAACACTCACTGTTCTTTAAATTACACCATCTTCCGAGGGAACCATGGGGTGATGCGGAGCATCGTGTTGGTTCCGAGGAAAGAGTCAGTTGCGTGCTGACGTCGAGAGATGGCGCCACCGACTGCCCTAGCGTACCCCCTACGCGAGCCTTCGTCGCGGCTCGCGGCAGAGAAACTTGGAACGCTCGCCGCTCGCCGTTTATTTTTTTTCACACTTGAAGGAGAGGAGACTAGGGAGGAGAGTTGCGCGTGCGCGCGCGGTGTGAGTACAATCGAACGCACGCGCAGTGCACGCAGCTGTGCAGAAGAGAGCGGAGAGAGTAACGCGCAGCTGTTGGTGAGAGGGAAGGAGGAGAGTTGCGCGTGCGTAGTGTGGGTGCGGACTACGACGCCGCGGGACATAGACCCGAGCAAGAGATGCTCCGCATTTAGAAAATAAAAGACCCGTAAAAGGACAGTGGTCTGTCCGTCCATCTCAATGTTTTATTCTTTCTGTGTGAACCATTGCTCTTCTTTCCATTGATGAAAGCAGAATTAATCCCAGTTTGACTAATCTTGGAAAACCGACCACACCAACAATCTTGGTAGCCTACGTGGCCAATAGTCAGTACTTCAAGAATTAAAACAGCAAAATGATATTATCCCGTCGATGAGACTACAACTGCACAGAGGAGAACTCCGCCCGTAGGGGAGCAGCGTACTCGGCTGGTTGTGACCTAGCCACGTCGGGCTACACTTTGATCGTGTCCAAAAGGCCGAGAGAAAGGAAAGGAACGGCAGGAACACTTTACAGTAAATTCTGCTTTATTGGCGGAAATAAGAACGATATCAGACTGTCAACTTTGACGGTGTGGATTTGAGAATGCAATTACCCCAAGCCGGCGCCGTGCCTTTTAGTGCCCATCGAACATGTTGTTCGCAGTTTGGTCCCAGCTGGTAATCTTTGTTGTGACGTCACACGTATAAACCAAATACTTTACTAGGGGAATACATTCCACTCCGCTCATTTGCATTAGACAGAACGCCTACAGCGTCGAATCCAGCCCTGACGGAGTGGAGGTCCGCGCCAGTCCACGCGCATGTGCACGTGGATGTTCGCGGCGGCCGCGGCGGTGTCGTCTCCGATTCCACCTAAAGCCCCTTCATGTTTCAAAAGTTAGCGCAAGGTGCGTCGATGCACGCGGCACGCGCAACGTGCAACCCTTGGGAAGATCATGACGGCACAGCGTCGATGCACGTGCCGCGACCACTATACTCTGTTTCAGCTTGTGTTGTACCGCAGGAAAGGCTACAAGCGCGAGCTCCTTGCTCTAAAGTACATCTCGGCGGCACACGCTCTCGTGCACCAAGGGCAGCTGCCAACGCTATGAGCTCGCGCTTCTAGCCTTCGCTGCGGTACAAGATAAGGTGAAACGAAGTATAGAAGTGGCGCGCGGCACGTGTCTCGAGCATTTCCTCAACAATGAATTTGGTATGTAGAACAACCGTCGTCATCATTATCATTTACCGCCGAGACCTCCCCGACGATAGGTGGCTCTCGCCAAGCCCAGAGAACCTGTCCGCGCCGAGGCCATTGTATTATGAGAGGAGTGGAATGTATTCCCCCTAGTAAAGTATTTGTATAAACCACGGTTGTCTCCGCGCGCTCTCTCGTGCTGCTCTTGCTCGGCGCCTATACTTTGTCTCACCTTAGTATGGACTATTGTTAGCCGCGCAGTGCTAAAAGCGCAGGCAAGTTGCTTCGAATGAAGCCTCGGCGGCTGCACGAGCGCTCGTGCTGCGAGTGCTCCAGTCAAGGCTATCCACTCGCGCTAGCACAGCATTCGCGGTTAGTCCATGCTAAGGTGAGACGAAGTATAGGGAGTTCAAGAGGTTTTCGCCTCTTCAATGAAAAACGTCACGAAGATAAACGGATCTGCGGTTCTGAGAGACGAGACAACTTTGCGGCGTTCTTTCGGCCACTCCTGCCGCTACGTCATAACGCAACGAATCTTTGTGTTCCACGAGTTTAGCAAACGAAGCAGTCTGTAAGCAACACGCGTAGCGCAGGTGCCAAGTTTTTCGCGACGTGGCGCATTCAGAAAACAACTTTAAAAACAAGCATGTCACCCCTAGAAAAACTTAATAAACCAGGCCCATGACAGGCTGCCATTAGCTACAAATCGAGAAGTATATCTGGTGCCGTCGCTGGCAACACAAGGTGAGGAAAGTACTCTTTGGCAGCTGTGGCGCGAGCGGTGTCCACGCCTATATATATCTTACAGCGTGATAAAGGGTAAAGCTCACTAACGCTCAACGCTTACAAAAAGTGAACAAGCACCTAACATTGCGTTAAACAGAAAAGTCATATTTAAGGTTATGATCTAAAAGAGCAAAGCCAAGCTCTAAGAGAACCACGCTTAAGCCCATGCAATAGACCCTTCCCGAAAGTCAGTCTACCCACCTGTAGCAGAGCCAAACCGACGCTCTAATGGCGGCACTACACAGCATCTCGACACCAGAAAATGCGAACGTCTTCGAAAGCATAGAGCAGAAAGGGCAAAAGGTGTTGGCTCTTTTACGTCACCTTCGACTCACGAAATTGAGGGTGCTTGATTTAGCAGAGCACGTTCTCCTATCACCGCCATTAGAGCGGCAGTATTGAGGCTCTTGGGACTGCCACAAGGTGACTCTGACTTTTGAAAAGGGTCTATTATTTAAAGGGCCTCTGACACGCCAAAAAAAATTTTTTTTTTCATGCCAGGCGTTGAAATGGCATATCAGGACATTACAAAAAAATTGTTTCACTATAGAGTTGCGTAGTTTTTTTATAAAAAATAGAAATACGAGGCCCAATTCAAAGTTCCCGCCGTGCACTGTGACGTAACAGTGTACCGCAAGGTGTCGGGGCGGTCAGAAGGGAGGCATCGACCTACGTCACTAAAAGTGGGTTCACCGGAAGTCACGTGAGTTTCACTCCTCGTGCTCTCCGCGACCGTGCCTAAGATTTTTTTTTTTTTTATTCTGCTCTTCGTACGAGCGATCGTAGAAAACGAAGTTTCAGTTCCACTAGCTCTTTACCGCTGCACCGTTGGTTAGTTTGCCTGCTGTAAAATTTGAGGACGAAGAGTCAGTGGATCGACGTGATGGAGGTCAATGATGAAAGCGTTGCGAGTACAAGCCAGTGTACGAGTGCATGCCGTCAGTCCGATGATACAGAGCTATACTGGGCGCAAAACAAGCTATCAAGTTTTGAAAAAAAATTTTAGAACGCTCGCAGAAATTAGGATTGCTAGCATACGACACGCCCGATCGCATTGCTGAAGGTTCAGACACCGAGGTCGTTGAATCATCGGATACTCTCCAGGCTAAAGATGCCTGCCGTCTAAAGAATACGAACTGGTTTGTGTACCAAGTACAAGTAAACGTCGAGCACAAAGTACGTATTTTGTCTAGAACATGAGTAGAACTTGTTTACTAGGTGCACATGCGGCCGATGTATGTCTCTCGGAAATGCATGCAGTGTGATCTCTTCTCCAGTTGCTGAAATACCGGGACAGTCCCTCACACAGCACCTTCTAGGCATTGTAGTTGATCACGTCAATTCACTGACTCCGCTTCTTCTACCTTTACAGCAACATTAAGCGATGAAAGGCAAATAAAAGAAACCTTGTCTGCTTCGATCGCTCGTGGAGGTGCGGAGAATAACAAAAATATTTAAAAAAATATTACACGCGCTCGCGGTAAGCACGAGGAGGGATACAACTCACGTGACTTCCGGCGATGCCTACCTTCTGACCGCCCCGACACCTTGCGGTACACTGTTACGTCACAGTGCACGGCGGGAACTTTGAATTGGGCCTCGTATTTCTATTTTTTATAAAAAAAAACTACGCAACTCTATAGTGAAACAATTTTTTTGTAATGTCCTGATATGCCATTTCAACGCCTAGCATGAAAAAAAAATTATTTTTTGGCGTGTCAGGAGGCCCTTTAACCCTGTCACGATCCTCAGCACAAAATAATTTCTTTTTTACGATCGGTGCTTTGCTAAAATAGTGGATCACTCAAAATGCCACGTCGACAAGGCATAGCAGCACTTGTCCACGTCACAAGTGCATAAAAGTCTTCATAAACGTTCCTCGATCTGAGAAACCTTCGGTTTTAATGTTGTTTGACACAACTAACTATGTTCTTTATCTAAAGAAGAAAGCAAATAAGCGATATATTACTCTGGAGTGCCAGAGGACACGACCGCGAACACAGCTCGACATCTCACATATTGAAAAGGATACAAGAGTGACAGGTCGTCGTATATGAAGTCCGCCACTTCGGGATAAGAACTCAGTTGTCATCCACCGTAGCTCTGCAACGGGACAAGATTGGAATTCAGACAAAATTGAAACCAAGGAGCATGTGCTCTCGTACTGAGTGCCGGTCGTAATTACACGTAGACCATTCTAACACAAAAATTGAAGACCAAAAAAACAATACCTCGACACGAGCCTTGACTATAACTTTATCTGCCCACTCCTCTCCGTCCGCAGATGCAAAAGACGCGCAAAGAAGCACGGCAAGGAATCCTTGGAGCCACATGGTTTACCAGGAGACCAGACCGGTGCCAGCAGCGAATCTGCGCAGGTAAACAGGTGACGTAGAGCCGCTCGCTGCTTTATTTTTGGATTGGCTAGGCTCGACTTTGAAAGGAAGTGTGTCTATCGCTTGCATTGTCCAGTGGGAGAGGGTGATCCAGCGATTCAAACTTAGGTTGACAGCTGCAACACAATTGTTGGGAGCTGCTCTTATACTCTCACTCACGACTGCGCACTCTCGCTCGATGAATCTGCAGGCTGCACTTGTCGGCCAACAGACTATACTTTGTTCTGTAGTATCCGTAGATTGAATCGCGAGACCGCTTTCGGGCGCGCGATCCTCACACCTGCGCTTCTAGCCCACCGTGCTTGTTGTCCTACAAGACAACACCGAACAAAAAACAATGGCTGAACGAAGACAAAGACAATGTTCAAGCGAAACGGATGCAACGGACTGGGGCAAGCAAACTTGCACAAAAATAAGAAGGGTTATATTGCAAATAATGAAACTGCACCTGATTTACATGCACTCAATCGGTCGGCATGCCTTGGCCTAACTAATGAGTTTTAAGCTACTAGAGCCACCAAATGAGCTGCGCTTAGAGTATCGGCACTCCGTTCCCCGAGATTGTTGTGGGCTCCGCCATTTTGGTGCTTGTGCAGAGCAGACGCAACTGCCGGTCGTCATGATTCAAAAGTGCGACTTTCTCAGCATTAGATTCAGTGTTAGGAAGCTCATGTAATAGTTGCTTTGACTCTGTCGCGAAGTGTTTAAACATTTGTGGAGGACGAAAAAGCGTTTCCTGTGATTTCAGATAAAGCTTCAGATAAGTGGCAACCATGATTTTAAGCCACAATATGGCCAAGTGCCATTACTCTGAAGCCTAGCTTATTTAGGGGCACTATTGGCGACGTGAGCGATCGAAAGCGTCGCTGTGGTCGGCCCACCATAATTGGCCGAATGCTGACTATGACGTCAGCAAAGGATGTCTCATCGACGGAAATAAGAGGAATGTAATAACTTCAATTTTGACGGTGTTGGCAGTGCTGCTTTGAGACGCGCTATGATTTCAGGCTTCCACCATGCCCATTACAAACACCATCGAACTTGTTGTTCACAAGATAATGACGTCACGAAAGGTAACCAAACGAGGGCGCCACCGAAACATCTCGCCGCTAATATGCTACCGCGACGGGCGTTTGTGTGTGTGTATATTGGCTCCACGAGTGACGCATCGCCAGGCGATGCCCCTGGCGATGCGTCGCGCGGAGGAGAAAGAACATCGCACACGTCTCCTCGGCATTATCGAAAGAACATAAAATGCTACAGACATGCGGTTTGAAAGCTTGCGTTTCTTTGTGCTAGCTCGTCCGCTGAAAGTTTCTTTGCGTCGACGGCGACAATACGTGTGAGCGAGCTTGTCTTCCTTGCGTTGAAACGTACTTTTATTGCGGGAGCACGTCTTCCGCAAGAACTTGTTTCAAAGTTCCGATCTCGTGACTGTAATCTCTGTTGCGCTCTTAGCAGTCGCATCCTCGTTCGGTATTGTTGGTGTTGGTGCTTTGTCTTCACCTGATCTATGGGTATGAAAGATTCGTCACGTGATCCACGGGAACCTACGAACAAATTAAAGCACGTATTATTGGAAATTCGACCTCGTGTACATAATACCTGCACCTGAGTTTAACATTTCTTGCCACCCGGCCGCGGGAATTTGCGCTCCACATTTGATATGCTGGCGCTCCCGACTTCTTTAAAAACTGCGTATTTTCTGTAGGGCGGCGTCACCTTCCTCTGAGTTAACAATATGTCGCGCATAACCTGCGAGCGCGCTAAAAATAATAAAATGAACACTGCGTTTTATTACTGTATAACTAGGCAGTAGACTTTTCGGTTTTAACCGAAAAACACCGATAAACATCCGTCAGTGTCTAAAATACAAAACCGGTTAAAACCAAATAAACACCGATTTCTGTGAATCTTAATTATATTCAGCTGGGATCGTTTCTGTCAATATCCCCCTCCTAAAGGGATTGTCCGGTGTTATCCGGAAGTCAGTAAGGTTTTGCGCTGGTCACGTAGAGAGGGCCTAAATGTGGTCATATATAATATTTAGTTAATTTAAAGACGCCCCAATAATTTGTTAAATCAGTTATGAACATCAATACGAAACTTCACGCCAAATTTCGCGAGTATGTATGGCTGGTCGTGTTGTGACGTCACATCAGACATGGTAACGTCAGATTCGCGGGTGATGACGTATTCCCGGTTTTGATCAATATGGTTCCCTTGATGGTGAGTACCTCAAGACCGTAAATTTTGTCTTTCTTATAACGAAGTTATTTTACTGAAACAGCGGTCAAACGCTGAGGTGGCTGTATTTGCCTGGTGTTACGTCAGAGATTCCGCTTTTGCCAACGACAACGCTCTGTGTGTTTTTACATGCAATCTGAGCAGTTGGGCTCTGTTTAAAATTGAATTACTTGTGTGGCTGAGGATTAAAAATTCGGATATTGTGCGAATGATATTCCTATAAGCAATGACAGTGTGATTTAATTGTTTTCGGAAAGACACACTTTTTTCCGGGCAATTCGACATCATACAAAAGACAGTCTGCAAACAGTAGTCACCGCGATATCCGTGGTTCGAATGCCGCTTGCTAAATATTTCCTTGAACTCGTTGCCATGAGGCATTCGAAGTACGGGTTTCGTGGTGACATCGTTCGAATTCGTTTGCACACCGTCTTTTGTATGATGTATTGGGGGGAGATCGAACTGTCACGCCTCTAGCGGTACGCTTCAGCTGTGGGGACAACAAACCGAGTTTTTTTGTTGGTTTTTGATCAGAGATATTAAAGCTGACTATTCGGAAGCCGCTTCTCGTGCGAACAAAGGACTGGTCAGCTCGAAGCGCTCCTGACCAGACCGTGCTATACTTCGTTTCGCCTTAGGTTGTACCGCGGCAGAAAGCTAAAAGCGCGAGCTCGTAGCGTTGGCAGCCGCTCTTCACAATCACGAGAGCTTGTGCCGCCGAAATGTGCCCCAGAGCAAGGACCTCGTGCTAGTAGCCTTTCCTGTGGCACATCATGAAACAAACAACAGGATATAGGCGCCGTGAAGCAGGGTATAGGCGCCGTTAGACTTCTTTGTTGTGCTGTGTTAGTAGAAACCGGGCTGTGGGGACAACAAGCTCAATAAAGCGCCCCCTATAGCCCTCCTGCCCAATAAGCAGTGTGACCTCTGGCTTCAGACTTAAACTCTTGGTTTTTAATTAAACTGTTTCCACCGATGTTCACCGTTTTTTACATCGGTCTGAGACATATATCACCGAAATACACCGGTATCAAGAAGAAAAAAAGAACACAATAAAGGTCCACCAATTTCTTTGTAAATAAATACCAAAAACTCAACGGCCTATGGTAGTCTAAAGTATATCTAAGGAATTTATGCAGGGCAGACAAAGGCACGGGCACGTGAACGTAGCTCACAAATAATTGTTTTGACGGTTTGTTTAGACGGCGGAAAGTTAGTTAACCAAAGGGCGACTGGCGTCTCCGCTGTAGATGAGAAATTTAGCCAGTGCAGCACCGCTGCTAGCCTGGGGTATTTAACGTGCATCCCGTACTGACATCAGTACTGATACACGATCGCACGCCGGTACAATGCTCATCTAGAGCGAAACGGGCAGGGGTGGGGATTGTGCCCAGGATCCCCGGGCACTGCAGCGTGAGCTTTCCTCCACGCGCTCCGAGCTCTGGTGCGTTAACATGCCCGTCCGCCAATTTTCCAAAAGCTCAGCAAAATGTATTGTTTGTGAACGAACCCGACCGTGAAAGAGCTTTCTAATCTTACGCGCTCGTGCCTGTTCCTTTGTCAGCACTTGAGATGATTATTAGATGGATCGAGTGGGGCACCAAGGTCGAAGTATCTGGAGCCCCGTTTATTATATGAGCAGGGATGTTGTTAGTTCACGGCATGACTCGATAATATTATAGGTGGTACAAAAATAATTTACACTTTCTGAATAAATCACAAAGGTAGAGACGCACGCTGCGTGACACTATTCGCGCTAACACGACATCGTCGCTTTCTCGCGCAATAATTCGAAAATATATTGGTGGACCCACACTTGGGCGCTTAGGTTAGTGTTCTAAGTGGCACTTCCACCGGAGTAAAGTGTCGAGGCCAATCCCTCACCCACGACCGTTTCAATCTGGATGAATATCGGCGTGCGGTCGTGTATCATTACTGCGTGGTGCACGTTAAAGACCACAGGCTAGCGGTGGTGCTGCAATGGCTAAATCTCTCATTTGAAGCGTAATCCAGTGTTACCATTTACCTCAAAGGCAAACCGATTATGCGCTGTCTAGACACGAACGTCATATTTGGCTTGTTTTCTTGTAGTATGACAGCCTTTCGTGATAACAGGGTCGCACAGTGCTCACGACTTGTGTGTTAGTTAAAGGGAACAGGTTTTATTCATTTTTCGACATAGTCACCTAGGGACTGTAGGCATTAGTCGGAACGCGCGAATAAATTCTTTAGACACACAAAAACATCCTCTGGTTTTGTAGAACGCACTCAAGACTGCAGCAGGTGGCGTGGCAGAACCCACTCAGCCCCTACGAATCCCCGCGCGACGATACTACCGTCTTACCTCAGGGTGAACTATATGTAGCAAACGCCAAGATAAATCGGTAAAGATCGCACATGGAATCGTGGGTAGTGCCGATAGCGCTCAATTCTATGATGCCCGGGCGCCATATTTCATCGTGAATAGAAAATCACGTGTTCATCTTTTATGTTTTTTTTCGCGGTTTATCCGGAATAAGCTCCCTGCACTTGCTATTGGCGACGTGCGCGACCGAAAACGTCGCATGTGGTCGGCCTTCCACGATTGGCTGAACGCTGACTATGACGCGAAAAGATTTACCACCAACGGAAATAAGAGGAATGAAAGAACTTTAATCTTGACGGTGTCGGTGTTCGTTCGAGAGCGCAATGATCCCAAGCTTCCACCATGCTGTTTACAAGCACCATCGAACTTCTTGTTCGCAAGGTAACGACGTCACAAGGGGGAACCATACGAGGGCGCCACCAAACATCTCGCCGCTAATACTCTGTTTCCCCTTATGTTGTACCGCAGCGAAGGCTAGAAGCGCGTGGCTCATAGCGTTGGCAGCCGCCCTTAATGCCACGAGAGCTTGTGCCGCCGAGATGCTGCCCTAGGAGCAGAGGAGCTCGCGCTCGTAGGCTTTCCCGCGGTACATCACAAGGTGAAATACAGAATAGACCTTTTCAATGTTTACAAAATCACAGTCCAGCGTGCGATCTTCACAGTCCAGCACATGTGTGTCTGTAGTTGCGCTTTTGTTACACGCACCACACGCACAAATACTCAATATGGCACCAGCCATACGCTCTTTTTTGGCATTGTTTATAGTCGGCGCTTGTGTCGTTCGCTTCTTTCCTCCGCCTCGTGTAACCTTCGAGGTGCTTCGAAGTAAACTCCGTATCAACTGTAGCCCAGTTGCCCCGTCTCTTGAGAATCACTAGAGCCGAGGCAGTGCTGCGCGTGAGTGCCGGATGAGCCTTCGCGGAGTGGCGCAGCAACGCAAGGGGTGCGGGGTCACGCGATCTGGACTGCCTGGGTCGGTTGGTAACATCCGCCGCGGTCGACTAAGGCCGGAGTCACGCCGCTTCTACGTCATACAAAAGAGACGGTGGGTCTGGTGTTCGCCGTTGTTCGCTACAGTGTTCACTGCAGACGCTGATGACAAAATATCTGCCTCCTGCATCTTCCAAGCACGTTTGCTTCCTACATATCTGTTGCTTTGAACATGTGCGCGCAGACAGTTGTTGTGTGACCCACGTGACAGGGCCGCCATATACAATGAAAAAACACGCCTCGTACAGTGTCTGCACACTGTATAATGTGTTAGAGCGTTGCGACCGCGGCTTTGGGAGAAACAAAATATGCTATTTACCGTAAAAAAAAATTAATAAATAATAACAAGATAATGGACATCGACTCCAAACCGATGAGGCCGTAAGAACTGAATGCACTCCTGAACTGATTGCGCATATATCTAAAAAGCTTTTTCTTTTTTTTGTACGGGATTGGAGAAGTTTGTTTTATGTTCCGTTAAATGCTTACAATGCTTCGACGCGTATGTTAAAAACAATAGCAGTGTTTTTGAATGAATATACGAGATCAGAAGCAGAATTGCACGTAATCAGTTACAAGTAACGCAATTACTTGTAATCACCTTACATTTATGAGTAATTTTGTAAGGAAATAATTACACATTTTACGAAGTAATTGTAAAGTAATTTCGTTACTTATTTAAGTAAGGGATAGATTGGAATCCTTTACATTTTCGTTTTTATTCCCGGAAAAAAAAATTCAGCCTTTCTATCCTGGTGAAGAAGGAAGATCACCGGAGCTAGTACTATGTGCCGCCATCTATGAGCGACGGCGGCAACCAGACAACCGGCAAGGTCGCCGCCATCGCTCATAGATGGCGGTAGCTGTCCAGAGTTCGGTGTCATCAGGTCATTTGAGGATGGACACGGTCCTGGGGAAACTAGCGCTCAACAGCTCCGTGTAAAAAGCGAGGATATAAAACACTAACAACAAAAATCGTTTCTAAAAAACACATTTTGTTTCTTAATGGTAAGTTTTAACGGAATCGCAATGTCAACTAGCGTTCTTCAGATGCTGAAAACCTTTCTTCACGTCATGTAAAACCTCATTCGAATCTTTTTTTTTTTTCGTGGCTTCGTTGTTAAGTTGTAACTTGTCAGCTTGCTCGCCCACGGCGAGGGGGAAGCACTCTGATACGAAGAACCGGACTCTCGCTTGCAAACAATAATAGACAGACTCACGAAGTCAAAACGTTTTCTTCCAACGAGAAGAAAAACAAAAACACTGTCGAAGTGCCCGCTGTAGAGGGCACAAAACGATCGTCGACTGCGCGCCTTCCAAAAGCTCGAAACCTTTAACAATGCCCTCTTCGATTATAGTGACTACGACAGTTTGCATAATGTCAGAACAGCACAATACGCTCCTTTTTCCGCTTAATAAACTTCAACACAGAAAACGACTAAAAAGGATCTGACATTAACAGGCATGCTGACTAAAAGATATCAGAACACTTATCATCTTTGGGACATACGAATATTTATTTGTTTTTTTGCTGCTCTTCACCTAAACTTCTAAAATCTTCAGGTTGCCTACATAACCGTAACACTTTTTCGTGCGTCATTTGTTCTTTATTTATTTAAATTTTTTTAACAATATCAGGACACGTTCTTGATAATATATTGTAGCTTTTGGCGACGGTGGTACCGCGGTGTGAGAATCGCGCTCCCTATAGCTCCTGGATGATCGTGTTAAGAATGAAGGTGCTCGCTTACACATTCCAGACGTGGAAGTATGAGGTAAGTTCTTTATACAGGGTGTTCTTTTTTAACTGCACCAAATTTTTAAATAAAGGGGGAAAAAGTTTTATGAATGCGGTTTTCACTGTGTGTTTATATGGCTCGGCGGACATTAGATGGGAATATAACCATCGCTATTATCAAAGCTAATTAACTAAAATCCGTTAATTAACTTTTTTATTACTGTAATTATGATAAATGTTTATATTACGAACTTTGAGGCAGTCATATGCCAAGACTGTTTCATTTTGTAGAATTCTGCGTAACCAGCTTGTGTACCGCGATATTCGTCCACGAATTTTGCACTTTTATCCGGCTAATGTAGCAAAGTTCGGCTATAGTGGCCACTTTCGTGGGTTTGCCGAATTGAGTGGATAAAAAGTCGGATTAAGTAAAAAATTCGGGGGCAGATATCTTGGAATACAGGCACATTACGCGAATTCTACAAAATGGAACAGTCTTGGCATATGACTGCCTCAAAGTTTGTGATATAAACATATATCCTAATTGCAGTAAATAAAAAGTGAATTAACGGATTTTAGTTAATTAGTTTGCTAATAGTGATGGTTATTTTCCCATCTAATATCCGCCGAGGCATATAAACACGCAGTGAAAACCGCATTCATAAAACTTTTCCCTTTATTTAAAAATTTGGTGCAGTTAAAAAAAACACACCGTGTAGGTCAGTTTTTAACAAAATTAGAGTTACTGTCGTCGCTGTGGGGACGCTGCCGTTGCCTCAACTGAGCTGTGTTACGGCCGACCCGTGCTACATGAGTTGTGGACGGCACCAAGAAACGGTAGGGACGGCATACTTGCGTCTATATTTCCGTTTTAATCGACATTATACCTTTTTTTCTGAGAAATCCCCATGTTCTTGCTGGTTATATATCCTAATAGCTTTTCCTCTTATTCACCGACCTATCAGCCAAGACACGACATGTGTTCAAAGCTAACGAGAAGATTAATATAAAAGCATATTCTATAATCTAATTGCTATGTGAAATTACTCCGACTTGCTATTTACCTGTGCCACAGTTTGGTTATATTTGCTGAGCTAAATATATATTTAAATAATATATTCACATACGTTGATTTTATTCGAGGTTTAATTATCTGTTTACAACGAAGCTTTGCGCTTTCACCAGGGCACACTGAGTTGTTCCATATCTTTTCAAAAAGCACGTAATGCAGTGCGTTAGGTATTTGTGAGTGCCTCAATCGAAAGGGTGTTCAGCGCGCGGCGGCAGACATATTTACTTAGAAATGAGGCAAGACGTCCGACAAGACTTTTGAGAGCCCTGTTGCTCGAGGTCACAAAAGTGTGACTGGTGGCGACAATAAACGCTTCCATAACACTTGTGCTTTTTTGTCTTACTCGAGGACAGTAAGGTAGAAAGTAACGCCGGGAAAGTAACGGATTACGTTTTGTGGTAACGATCACTTACTTTTATGGAAGGGTAATTGTAACTATAATTAGTTACAATTTAGACTCGTGTAATTGTAAATGTAATTCCTTACTTTTTTTAGTAACATGTACAAGTCTGATCATAAGTATATTCTCTTCCTTTCATGGTTCGTTCAGAAGTCTGGATTTTCTTTCATGCGTTTTTGTATTTGCTGAGTTCGCACATGGAACCACCCGCTTGTACGAGAAGGGGTCGAACAAAACTCGTTTACTTATCGTTTGGTAGAAAAAACAGCAAAAATCACCCTTTTGATCGGGAGGTGTTGGACAGCCCTTTGGGGTCAATTAGCGAAATGTCAGTGACCCGTCTGAAGCCATGGTCACACTGCTTATATATCATACAGAAGACAGCCTGCAAACAGATTCGAATGCGAGTCACCGCGAGACCGGTGCTCTGGATGCCTCATGGCAATGAGTTGGCAGGAGAAAACTCGGCACGCGGTATTCGAGCCATGGATGTTGCTTGTGACCCCCGTTCCACAGACTGGTTGTTGTATGATGATAGCTAAAGACTAGTGTGACCTCTGGTCCTCCAAATCAATCAGTGTATGGAATATTTGTTTTTTACTGAAAGATGTGTTAGTATTGCTCACACTTCTGGCGCATTTACATTAGATATGTAAAGCATCGCTTGCACTTTTGGCGCAGCGTCGGATTGTCTATAGCTCGAGCTCCGAGTGGTGTTTCGAACGCGTCGTCAAATGTCGTCTACTTCCGAATTATGACGTCATAGAAGTGTCATACTGTTGCCTGTCGCGATCCTGGACGTGACACTGCAACGGTGGTGGACGTGACTGACGCCCGTTCTGCTGTAGGTTGCACTCCAGTTCGACAGTCCACGGAAGCGTCAGTAGCAATGGACCTTTTCCGAGAAGCGTTCTGCGCACGCGCGAGCGCCCGATGCCAAGCGGCGGAAGTCGGCACGAAAAATCGAGGAAATTCGGAAGGAGGCTGTGGATCAGCGAGTAGAACACGCAATCGAAGCATATATATAGTTGTGCTACACAAAAAAGAAAGTGGACGGAAATAAAAACACGACGTTTGGCTGGACGCCACGGATGGTCCCTCTTTAAAGTCGCGTTGGGCCAACGCGTTGGGCACGCGCCGCAGCTCAGAGAGCGAAGAAACTGGTAGCGTAGCTCCCATTATCGATTGGTAGCGCAGGTAGGTCACTTCCTCGATTTTTAGTTCGTGCAGCCACCGCCTGGTGCCGTCGGTATGTGGAAAAGGTCCATTGGAGTTGGGACGTCGCAACGACAGCAGCACTCGCGCTCGCTCGTACTTTTCACCGGAACTTCTATGACTCACCGCCAGGGTCGCGACATTCGACAGCGTGACACGCAAGATCTTGTGACGTCATCTGTTGCCACTTCAGGACCGCTTTCCGCACACGGGCGGCATAAGTCGATACACGCACTGACTGGGACGCGCGAACCGCGTACTCCTACGTTATGACGGCGCACGTCGCTCGCATTCAGATGGCTCTCGGCGAGTAGAAAAAAAAACAGCAAATAATTCGACAGACTAGTACCCCAGACGGAAGCAAAAAAGGAGAGTCAAACACAACAAACAACGATGAACAAGCAGCTCGCCTGCCTAATAACGTTTTCTTCAAGAAATAGCCCGCACGGTATTGACGTGGAAAGGTGAGAAGAGGTACTTGTTTTCTAGGTTATAGCTTATAACTGATCTTGCCTAACGCACTTCAAACGTCGATCAACTACAGCAGCGCCGTTTGGTATCCTCTTTCTGTATGTTAACGATATTGAGTTTTTCTAACTCTTCTATGAACTATAGTCTTGTGGTACTTTTCTTACATCACACAAAAGACAGTCTCCAAGCCAGTCTTGGGAAATCCTTTAAGTGCATTGTGCTTAAAGTACTACTTCAAGTAAGTTTAGAAAACTTGTACTTCACTTTGGGTACATTTCCTGTGCATGTACTTGTACTTTACTTAAAGTATTTTTTTCTGGTACTTTCTGAGGAAAGTACAACTCCTGACTTTAAAGTACATTCTCAAAATTTTTTCCTGTTAAATTTGTATCATAATAAGATGCTTTGTCAATTCTGAACAAATACTAGGAGGTCTCACCAGAAACGCGAGCAGACGACGCATCGCTCCGTTTGTTCTGGGGGGCGGCTTTCTCATAGCTTTTCGAACTTTTCTACTTCTCGCTCGGTCAGAGCAAGCGATGAGGTTAAAAATATCGCCATATACAATCAATCATAATGTAACAACTGAAACTGTTGGGGAAAAATAAAGAAACTTTCAAGTCGAAGAAAAAGATAACAGAGGAGAATGTCTCAATGGTTTGAGCCAGTCTCTTCTCGTTTTTTCCTTCGACTTGAAAGTTTCTTGATTCTCCGGTGCAACAAGCCAGTACACGCGGTGCCGAATTCGGAAGCCGGACTTCTAAATTTGGCGCCATTTCTGAAAATAACTTTCTGTGGCCACTTGACTTTATCCATTATTTACCGCCATTTCCATAAATAAGTGATGTACCCCCAATTACTCTTGGGGCAATGCATACCAGTTAAGAAAGTACTATATAGGGGAATGGAAGGGCATCATGAAAGACTGTTTTTAAATGTACTTGTACTTTACTTTCAAAGTACATTCTATTTACGGTACTTTACTTCAGGTATATTGCACCCCGTGTACTTATTGCTTTACTTGAAACACATCACCTCTCATTTACTTTTTACTTTAGTTCGAGTACTTTTTAGATGTACTTTACCCAACACTGCTCCAAACACGAGTCACGGAAATATCCGTGGCTCGAATGCTGCCTGACCAAGTATCTCCTTGAACGCATTGCCACGCGGCATTCGAAGCACGGAATCTCGAAGTGACTTGCGTTCGAATCTGTTTGCAGACTGTCTTTTTTATGGTGTATAAAACGCCGTGACCCTCCGAGGGCGCCACGCCATGCGTTCCTTCATTATGTTCACGCGTCTTGCTTCGCGACTCGTTCCTGGGTGATCTTACCGGGCAATGCCGTAAGCTCATTGGCTGCAGATGGATAATGAGATGCTCGCAACTCGACACGCGCTGCGTTTCTCAAGCTCTCGGTGACTATATAGACCGACTCAACTCACTGACGTCACACCACTGCGGTGGCGCTGCTGTCGGTACTGCGCATGCGCAAACGCTTCACTCCTGCCAAATTCGGTTTCTATACGCACGCGCAGTGCCCCCCACACCCTGGTGTGGGCAAAACGGGCTTGTTTGTAAACACTATGTTGGTGTATATACGGCGTGCAAGTTTGTCTGCTCTTTGCGCCCCTCGTGCCTTTGTTTACCCTCCAAATGGGCCCACGTGTACCTGTTTACCCCTGACCTTGACCAATGGCAGCGCGCGCCTGGCTGTCTCGTCAGTGTGCGTTCTTTGAAACGCTCTTTATATGATATGGAAAAGGAGCACGCCGGCGGCGTCGCCTCTGTCGCCTATTGTTCGTAGAGAGCCTAGATTGTAGAGAGGGTCCTACTCAAACCATGGGGAGCGTTTGCAGTTTAATGGCGGACGCGGCAGCATGTCAAACGCGGCCCATAAGCCACGTGACTCCAATGAAGCAGTTTGGAAATTCTCCATAATACAGGATCTCTAATTGTCGCCGCCTACTCGTCGGAAACAGCTAAGGACGAATGGCGCGGACCTTGTGTGCATGTCATTATTACGACGGGATTTGAAGGTTCTTACAAATTCCGCAAGCTTTTTCCTTGGCGCAAACCTTGAGCGAACGCAATCTGAGTGTAGCGGCTACAAAGGACCTACCGCTGAAAATGATCGGTTTGCCGCTTGGAGCTCCCTGGTCGGGGCTTGAGTTTAAGGGAGCCTTCCTACTTGAGTTATGTCCGCTCCTTTCCCATTGTCCTTTGGGTGGCATTCGCCGTCTTGCGATCCAATGCGCCAAAGGCGCGTGTTGAAAACACCCGCTGTCCGTATAAAGCGGCAGCTTGAGGCAATGTCGGACATTGGAAGAAAACGGCTCCAGTCGTTTTCTCTTAAGTAACTCCTGTAAAGTGTAGACGGACCACTCATGAAAAGAGAAAGAAAAAGCAACGTTCTCATAGTTTGGTGGATGGACATAGAACATATGGCAACTCTGTTTTCCGCAAAGTGCATCTAGTGCTGCGGAATAAATCATTTGCTGCTTTTCCCGTTTATCTTTGATTGGGTATACGTATAAACTCTCTAATACCTCGCCGCGTCCGGATGCACTGGAAATTTAGCGCTCTGAAGAAAAGGGATAGGTTTGTTCATATCTCAGCCAGAAGCTTTTGCTCTTTCCTGTGACTTGGAACATGACAGGAGTTATATGTTGAAAGAGAATGAGCAAACTGACTTTGTTTGTTCATTATTTATTTTTTCGTTTCATAGTATACGATCGTCTCAAAAGGGAGATTATATGCGTGTCACACTTAGAGTCGTGTTACCTATAGGCCTTTTTGGGAATATACCTTTTCAATATTTATTTTTTCTTTTTTGGAAAATGGCACACTCCTCTTTTGCGAGTAAGTCTGCCGTTTCCTATATTGAAGAGTTTTATTAAATCGTGTTTTTGTTGAACGATACTCGCATCAGGAGCTTGCACTCGTATTTCGAGGCATGCATTGATTAGCGCACGGGAACCAATAGGCACGATTTCTAAAGCTTTTTATTGTCAGACAGAACAAGAATTTAAACCACATAAATATTGAAATGGAGCATAC
Source organism: Ixodes ricinus (assembly GCA_037355805.1). NCBI lineage: Eukaryota > Metazoa > Arthropoda > Arachnida > Ixodida > Ixodidae > Ixodes > Ixodes ricinus. The sequence continues at coordinate 134,762 of JAZHYW010014915.1, read as the reverse complement.
AAACTCGTTATATATAAAAACATACTTTTAACGACATATCAGTCATCATACAAAACACCGTGCACAACAGTTACAAAAACAACAAAAAAAAAACGCAGAAAACTGTGACACAAAACGGAGTGCCTTAAGGCGAAGCGTGTCCTTTTAAGGCACGGTCACGCAGGAACCTGGAGTTTTACGCAAGCTTTCCCCGGGTCAGGGCCTTGAACAGCACGCCGCAGTGACAGCAATTAGCAGCGTTGATGTAATGAAAAAAGCAGGTGGCGCTTCGTTCCTCCTACGATAGCAAAAAACAAAAAAAAAAAAACGTTCAGTAACATGACACGTGAGGGCGCTCAGCTTGGCCAGGAGATCGTGCCTTCTGCTCAAGAGCGTGGGACGTGGAGCGTTTCGAGAGTTTATTGATTCCAGGGTCCCACCTGTGGCTACATGGTCGGTCCTCGCGCACGGGCGGAGAGACACGCGGCGTTCCACTCATAAATGTAAGTTTGCTTTATTTTCTACGCGGATACCTCGACAAATCTGCGCAAAAGGGCGCGGAGCCGCGTGCAAGCAAAGGCGCACTGGACTCTCTCAACGATAGGGTGAAGCCGCAACCGAACTGTTGCTCTCCAGTTTTTACTATTGTTATTGGAGGAAATAAAATTCAGGTAAAAAACAAAATAATACTATGCCAAGCCAGAAAAGGGCGATGCAGTTAGATATGTATCTAATGTTGCCGCTTGGGATCGGTGCTATTCAAACGTAGCTGACTGACCTCTTTGAACATGACGGCATCTGCAGCTAGAGCATAGAGGCCAGCTCATATATACATTGCAGCGCTAAATACCACCAGGAACAGCGCGGATGCAGCGCTGACCCGAATGTAACTTAGCACTCATGCAGCGCGGTAGCATTAGGACACCGCAAAGTCAGCTCTGCATTACCAAGACCGGAGATATTTCCAGTGCTGACGAATAGCGTTGATGTAGCGATGTGGTGTATGTGGGAACATGCCTAAATTCTCTCAAAGCACGCTCGCTTTCCAGTATGCACGAAAGCCAAAACTACTGGATTACTATATGCATTGATTTCGTCACGGCTGGTCATTTTTCACTTGCTGTATTTTCCGAGTGAAAGCTTGGCACATTTTTTTAGAACGTATCGTTTTAACGTAGCATAATATTTCTAACTTGCCCAGAAAATAAGATATAAAAAAAAACGCTAAAAGGAACCGTAAAAAAGAAGAAATGACCGAAATAACAACATGTACCGTAACCACCTCAGCAGGGGTCCCTCGTGGGTAGTGCGCGATCCCATTAGCTGACGTAAGTGATCATGTGACCACAGAGACAACCAATGGCGTTCCCGTCAAATGTCGGGGTGTGCGTTTCCATACACAGACGTTTGCACTGAAATTTACCAACTCAAAAACATGCTCTACGTGCGACAAGTGCGTTTGGTATGAGCAAGCTACTGCCGGCGACTTTTGTTAAGCTGCAGCCTGCTTAGGTCGATACTTTGGTGTGGAGCATATAAGGCGAAGAGCACTTCAAGCTTATTGAACGTTGACCACTCTTCGCACTTGTCTTCCCAAGAAACTGCGTTTCAAAAAAGGTTTACCTCAGACTTGAAATAAATATATGAATAAGTTTTGTGATATTAAATGGCCAATATTTTATCCCGAGTAAGGGCCGACTGTCTGTAATTCCAGAAAAACAAAACAAGCAGCTCTTATTACGATCTTTCGCTAAATGCTCTGTTACCAAGTGTCGCCTCGATGCGGTAACACAGGTTTTAGTTTCCATATATATATGTATAAAAAAGAAACACGGGAGCCTCAAGAAGTTTAGCTGTCCCTTGTTTGCGGAAGTAACTACGAAAACCCCGCCGTCCATCTCCTGGATTCGGTAAAATGGAAATGTAGCGAAAATTCCGGTAATTACATTATGCCACAAATGTTCGCAGGCAAACCGGAAGTCATAGTTTTCTCCCCGTTTCCCTGGTGGCCGTTGGGTCCGTTTTTATGGACAAATATCAACAGGGGAGGCTGCGTGTATTCTCGTAATCTGGTTACGAGTTGTTTGAGGAAGGGAACCAAACACAGGCGGTGGGGGAAAGGACAGCTCGTGCCGCGGGGAGTTCCGCAAGCAAACACAAGCTGGCAGCACGTCTTGCCATCATGGCGTCTTTCGCTCTCCTGCTGTTGACATAAGCGTGACACGAGCGCCCGCCTGGCTGACCATTTCCTGTACTAATGGCAGCTGAGACACGTGTTTAAAACGTTATTTCTTTGTTTCTGCGACGCAGACAGCCTTGCTCAATGTGTACCGACTTATCGTGGTCACGGGAGCCGGGAATGACAAACGCTGTAATGCTATTCTGCTGCCCGTAATGCTAACGTAGGGTGTTTTGCTACGTGATAGCGCGTCTTGTGTGTGTCGTATGTTTATCCTGCTGAGTACTGGGCAGATATTGGTCGTCCTTTTTTGCCTTCCTGGTTAAAGGTCAGAGGGTGCGAGATAAGGGCGCAGTAATAAATGAAGGCAAGTAAAATGCGTAAAGCCAATGCAAACGCTACATTGACATCTTTAGCTTTGTAGACACCTACTCCCTTCATTCTGTTGCCTGAGCTGTCACGAATAAAAACAAAATTTGAATCTCTCACTTTTTGTTTTACGAGAGTTTAAGCTATTAGGGAGTTTTGGAATAACGTACACAATTTTAGCGCACGCTAGCGCGAAATTTAGCGCTTGTATTAACGCACGCGACGCGAGAGAGTTTTAGAATTGCGTTTCTCCGTCGCGACGCAAAAGCCCAAGCATCTCGCGCTTGCGACGCCACCAAGATACAGTCACAATTTTTATTTCACACACGAAATGCTGTAACTTTAGAAAAAAAAAGATGTTTAGTTCGAGTACCTTTTTAAATTTCTTTAAACATGAGAATGCGACGCGAGCGGTTGACCGGTCGTGTCCGCTTGCGTCGCCTCGGCAAGAGAGGTTTCGTGTACTGATCTTCGCACATCGTACCTTCGCCGAGAAATGTTCGCGCGTCACAAGCATCAAGTTGCCGGTTATCGTTGCCAAACCGAGTACAATGTCGTCCCGTATTGAAAATCGCAGTCGCGAGGATGCCGCCGACGTCGCACTCATGACGCCGCCAAAGCGGCCGCAGCCATGGTCCTGGGAGCCGCCATTTTTTTAACTGCGCTCGTCTTGGCTTTAGCCAACTTCTCATCACGAATCCTCCTTGGAGAAGCGCAAAGACTTTTTTGCGTACGCACGCTATTTCCGAGAAATAGTGCACGCTAAAATTGCGCACGCAAAGCGCGAAACCTGGTTTGCGTTCGGAGCATGCGCACTGGCGACGACGCTATTCTTTGCGTACGCAAAGCTTTAGCGTGCGCTATTCTAAAACTCCCTATTTTGTGTTTTTCCCGCTGCGTCGGTAGCCGAGTGTTTTATGCCCGATTCACATGTGGAGCTATTTTACTTCCGATATCACAGTCGTGACGCTGCTCGTGCGGCAAATATAGCATGGTAGAGGCTGCGGTCCTTAACGCTGGAGCTGCGAAATCGCAAGAAATTTCGCACTAAGTAAATAGTGCATGGTACATGGAACAAGGTACGATTTTGCTTGCGATTTCGCAGATTCGACGTAACTCGTCGGGCAGAAAAAGCGTGGCGGAGGCTGCCGGGTGTAACGCTACAGTTGCGAAATCGCAAGCAAAATCGCACCATGTGAATCGGGCTTAAGCCAAATTCACATGGTGCAATTTTGCTTGCAATTTCCAGCTGCTGCGTGGTTCACATGATGCGATTTTACTCACGATTTCGCGAGTGCGGCGTGAGCACCGCAGCTTCCACCACGCTCCTTTGGTGCACGAGCGACGTCGCGAAAGCAAACTCGTACCATGTGAATCGGCCTTCAGGCTTCAGCGCACCGCGGCTCGAAGCAGGTGATGCGAAAGCTCGCGCTGAAGGACCCAGCGATATTGGGTTCAATCCCGAACCCGGCCCGTTTCGATCTGGACAAGTTTCGTACCGAGTTTCGGTCTCGTATTGCTACTGCGTGATACACGTTAAAGACTCCAGGCTAGTGGCGGTAGTGCACTGGTTGTATTTCTCATCTACAGTGGAGGCAACAGGCATCCTTTCAGTCTGACTGACTTCCCGCCGTCTAAACGTACATGCGACACAATTTTATTTTCCACACCATGTTTTCCAGTGACTAATGACCCGCAGAACACTGGAAGCAAGCTATTAACTGATTTTAAATTTATAAATGTACAAAAACAACAGAGCTTGTAGACAGCCGAAGAGAACTGCCTTAAGATTCTTACAGTTGTTTCAGTGGAGACGTTTTTGTGTAACTAAATTAAATGCGCCTGCTTTTTCAACAGAATAAAAACCGCGATACTGATCTTTCAACTTAAACTCTAAAGTTTTTGTTTCGTTTGTTTCTTGTTTGTTTCATGCAAAAAAGAAAAAAAAATGCAGTTTTCAGTCTCAAGATTGTACAAAAAGTAAGTTGCAATCGTCGAGTCGGCTATGGTTTGCGCTTTTTATTGGCGCCCAAACTTTGAGTGCTTGAAGCGTCTTACTGCTTTTCACAAAATAATAAAACAATGGCTTCCAAAATGTGCAGTTTCGGAAAACTCAGTTTATTGTGTAGTATTCTTTCCGACAAACTGCAGGATTTTGTTCCGGTACTAATGATGCTCGTTTGGCACGTACAGCAAAAAAATCTTTTTTGGAAGCTCGAGCTGTGGTTTTGGAAAATGATCCATTATAGCGCCTTGCAATGACTGAAGCTGAAACTGTTTCGACGACACCGGCAAGCTAAAAATACAACGAAGAAAAAAGACCCCGGGCACAATTGACGATCCCAATTGTGTTCGCTGGTTACATATGTGCTCTGGATGAGCGTATACAATGACATTGAATACGCGTTCTAGATGGCAAAACGTTGCTTGCCAAAAAGATTTCCACAGCCATTGTTTGATTCTTTTTTACATAAGTGTCGTTTAAGATGAAAATTATGCTTTGTTTTTGTCTTGTATTTTTAAAAGGTAATACCACTATCGAATCTAATAGAAGTATCTCGGAGTTAAACCGTAATCAACAAACACATTCTCCAGTACAAATTTAAAATTTATTTTTTGCAGAATTTGGTAGAAGACAATAACCGCGTACTCCTCTATGTCGTCTAATATTTGTTCACTTCTTTTAGAACTCTAAGAAGTTACACAAGGTATATCTTACGACGCGCCCAAATCGTCCAGGTCATAGTCACCATCATAGTCATGCACTGGGGTTGGCAAAGGATAAGCCGCGAATACAGGGATGCTACTGTAGCACGTTGAATTGAGATATGACGATTGTGACTGAGTAGAACAGCGTTGTAGGCGTTACTGATAAAAGTAACGGAATACGTTACTCGTTGCTCTGTGGGTAAACCTCAGAGCACCTAGCATTGAGATCTACCCACTATTTGTTTCGATCAGCCAATCAGAGCTCGGCGTCGTTCTGACGTCACCACAATCCCCGCAGAAGAAGCGGGCGACTTGCTCTCCGCATCGAAATGTTCCCACATCGCATGTATCTAATACAATTAAAATTTAAATATAAATGTCACTGTGGCCTATTGTTTCTTGAACTGCTTTAGTCCTCTTACAACTATTTCATTTTCGTATTTCCTCGCGTGTTCTTTCAAGATTCAGGGATTACAAAAAAACATACAACCTAAAAAAAAGAATGATTACATATGTAAACACAATTTTTCTCTTTTGGTGTGGGAAGGAGAAGGGGCTAGCAGGGTGACTGATAGTTTCTTGTTTAAAAACAACCTGGGAATTTGAAAAAAAGAAGAATATATTTCCTTCCGCTTAAGGTAGAACAGAACAAAGCAAAACCTTGAAGGAGGAAATTCGTAGCAAGAAGCATGAACTCATTAAGCCACACCTTTCGTTTTTAAAACTGTCAAGGCGTGTGATACAGTAGGCGGAGCTATGTGTTTCTACATAAAATTAGGAGAGCGTGTTGGTTAAACATCTTGGTTTGCGAACGCAAAAGAAGACATAGGGGCGTGTTTTTTGTATGTCCCTTTTTCTTTTGCGTTCGCATGCCAACATATATGTTTTTGTTTGCGCCACTTTCGAAGAAGAAGGGTGTTAAGGATGTCCCTCTCTTTTTGGTGACGTAAAGAAATAAAAAAAAAATAACACGTTGCTTTTGATTGTCATAGTGACGCCTAGACCCACTAAATGAGCTACCCTTAGAGTATCGGCGCTCTGTTCCCCGATCTGCTAGTGGGCGCCGCCATCTTCGATGCTTATTGTTGAACAGACGCAACTGTCGATCGTCGCAACTCAAAAATGTGACTTCCTCAGCGCTAGATGCGGCGTTAGGAAGCTCATGGGGTATCGACTTGCTCCGTCGCGAACTATTTTAACATTTTCGGAGGACGGAAAAGCGATTTTTGCGATTTCAAATAAAGTTTCAGATGACTGGAAACCATGTTTTTGAACACCACAAGGGCTGAGGTGTCGTTACTCTGAAGCATAGCAAATATAATGGCCCTGGTGGCACCATTTGTTCATATGCATCTTGAAGCTGAGCATCTCCTACAGTTGCTACGTTGGTACAGTATAATGAAGGAATTGCCTGTGTGAGTGCTTGACCAACGCGGAAGTTTGTCATCCCCAAAAGGCGTCCCGCGTCTCCACCGTAGAGAAGAAATTCAGCTAGTTCGGTACGACTGCGACCGTGGGGTATCTTAACGCGCATCACGCAGTAGTAATTACACAAACGCGCGGCTGTACGATGCTCGTTCCAGATCGAAACGGAACGGGCAGTGTTGGAGTTTGAACCCCGGCGATCCCTCGGTCCTAGCTGCGTTGTAAGCTTTTGCTCCACTAGATCCGAGCTGCGGCGCTTTAACACGCTCAGCCACCGATCAACCGACAACGGACTACAGACAGAAGCCCAACTGACCGAAATATACGACCAGAAACTGAGAGAGAGAGAGAGATTAGTATATGAGAGACGCATGGATGTCAGAGAGCTGAGCCCTTATTGGAATGATTCGTGGGTACACGCAGATCTTTGTCTTTATACTCGTTCCTTGAACGCGTTCGAACATTGGATCGAGATGAATGCAGCTAGCCTTTGCTTCTACCCAAGAATCATTGCAATCAGAGCTCAGCACACTTACTTCCCCCGCTAGTTATCCCCTTTATCCTTTTCCTCGATTCCTCACCGGAAAACACGGATATCATCCAAAATTGCTACCGCATGCGGGAAAAAACATTCCATTGATTTTTTTTCTTACATATACAGAAAGATATATAGTATTCCAATTTTAATCAACCAAAGTTAAGATAAATCTAAAAGAAACGTTTTCTGAAACGAGAAGTTTATTCAATGTTTATTCCCCTAAGGAGTGTTTTTTTCATTACTTTTCTTTCGAAGTGATTCCTTCAATATTCAATTCCCTAGATTATCATGTTTCCAATTAAAAGAGTAAAAACGAGGAGCGGCGATTTTCAGAAATAAATAATATGCTGGGGCGAAATTGAAGCCCACGGCTAGGGCGCGCCACTCACAACACCCGGCGAGTGCTGCTTGCGATAGGATTACGCGCGATCCGCAGTAAACTAATTAAAATAAGCGACTCTCTAACACTGGACGAGGGTTCGCCCAAAACGATGGCTCGCGTCGTTAAACGCGATGGAAATTTCCACGAGTGGAAGAGATCACCTTCCTTTCGTGGAAATTGAATCTGGATCCCCAATCCTGCCGTTGATGCCCTCATAGTTTTGGATTTTGTGCCTGCGCGTGTCTCTTACTTTCACCCTCTCTCTCTCTCTCTCTCTCTCTCTCTCTCTCTCTCACTATTTGGTCATCGTGATTCAACTTTCCTCTGTCGCTGCCTCGTAGTCTTCCTTTCTTCTTCATTACAGCCTTATTGTTTTCAGAGTTTTATTTCAGTATTGATTTTGTGGGTGTCAGATACGTCGTATTAAACGAGCAACGAGAGCTCACTTTTCATTAGATCGAAACGAGAAACCATTTGATGTTTTCGTCCCCAGTTTTAGGTTGCCAATCTAGATTATCACATTTTTCGGGCTCTATGGTCCGCCCTCGGTGCATCGTATACGAAACGGCGAATTTTGGCTGTTCTTTTTTATTCTTTTAGAAAGTGCACCTGATGTATAGTTTGCAAAGGCAAATGTTGGCTAAACAAAAGCATATTTCTCTTAGGTATTCCGTACCCGCTCTATAGTCTGCAAGGGCAAAAGTTTGGCTGAAAAGTGTTGTCTCTTATGCGGTCCGCACGTTGTGAGTAACCCGCAGCAGGGAGGTTTGACTGAAAATATGTTTGTCCTTAGATATTTCACACATGGTGCGTAACCTGACCTGGTGCTTACTTTATCCATGTACTTACTTGATCCATGATCCTTTTAAAAGCTATAAGTCGTTCTTTCCCCTACAAATGGCGCTTCATGCTGACTAATAAAAGGGTATACCGACATAACTTCTATCTCTTTTCAGGGCTCTTATCACTTCTATAGTTTGTATTGGTTTAAAAGAAACAACAAAACATTGTCTTAACGTTATTTATTTTTAAGGCATAGCGACCGTGGTTCCTGCAAGTCTTTAAAGTCACTTGTTCCCTTAGTAAAAATTTTACAAGCGCATGCAGTGGTTATTTGTGCCATCGAGGTCAAGTCTGATTCACAGGATCAACTTTGGCGCAGCTACATTCCGCGTCACCAGGGGGGCGATGGAGAGAGAACGCAACACGCAGACAGTGTCAGCGTTTTTGACTAACATCCAACGGGACGGAAGGCTTACTCAGCAACCGACTAGAAAAATGCCGCGCTGATAATGAATGATTTTGAAAAACAAATCGTGAACACCTGTAAATAGTAAGCCACGGAGTAAAATAGAAACCGGAAAATACGGTGATAGATATTCGGAAGGCCTAAATCAGTGGTTCTGAAATGGGGGTCCGCGGACCCTTTGGGATCCGCGAAGGCATTCTAGGGTCCGCGAAGCCCCGCCTCGTCAATCTAGCCCGGCAATAAAAGTTGTCTTTTCCTTTTTAGGGCGAAGCCCTAGGGTCTAGCATTGTCCGCCCGTCCGTCCGGCGTACGTGCCCACATCGATTGCCATCCCATCTGTCTTCTTAAAAAAAGAAAAAAAAATGTTTGCGCGGTCGACAGGATTCGGATCTGTGCTGGGGATGTCATGGATGAAACGTTGCATGTAGCCGCTCAACGGCTATACAGGATTGGGTGCTGCGGTCAAATGCGCATATAATCGCGTTAAACTTTGCATGCATTGGCTCGACGTTTATAGACGAGAGGGCACTGCGGTCAAATGCTCAAATGGGTATAATCAGACATGTACGTAACGCGTTACAAGTAACGAGTTACTTGTACCTAGTTACTATTTTCGGTAACGAGTAACGTATTTAGTTACTTTTTTAGAAAAGGAACGAGTAACGGTATTTAGTTACTTCTAAGGCCAAGTAACGAGTAACGGTATCTCGTTACTTTTGAGGAGTAACGTGTACAACACCGCTTAAACGGCCTTGTTTTTATTCTAGCCTGACTATGCGTCTATTGCGACCAAGACAGATGGGCAACCCGAAAAACAATTGAACAGTGTGACAGTACACCAACATATATCGCTGAACACGTCAGTCGAACAGTTCGACTGACGTGTCCAGCGATAAACGTTGCTGTACTCAACTTTACAGCTGGGAATGTCCTTCACCTAGCGAGTACAATCAGGTTCGTTGGTTGAACTTTCTAGAACCGGGTACGAACCGAATGTAAACACGGAGGTTGCAAACACGGGAATGCACATAACCCATTACTCGCTGTTCTCAATGAAGGCGCAGTTCCCGAACATTCACCAGCTCTTCCTGAAGCGCAACACTGCCGTTCCTTCGAGCGCGTTGGTAGAACGACGCATCAGCGTCGCCGGAGATGTATTTTCAAGGAAGCGGGGAAACAAAACTGATGAAAACTTCGAGAGGCAGCTGCTGCTTAAGTGCAACGACTACTAAAAAGAAAACAAACCATGAAACAAAAACAGTTGTGTATTTGGTCGTCAAAGTAACGTGAAAAGTAACTCGTTACTTTTGAGGTAACTCACGCGTTCCTTTTGAGAATCGGTAACGAGTAACGTATTTAGTTACTTTTTGAGCAAGTAACGAGTAACGGTATTTAGTTACTTTTTGGGGGTAACGTGTACATGTCCGGTATATAACCAGGTTCCATACCACACACTATCTTTCTGACATTGACCGTTGACTTAAGCGGTGGAGATGCGTTCCCATCGGCTCCTAGCGGATCCAAGCTGATCCGCTAGAAGAACCACTGGCTCTGCATTTCACCGACCATAACGCAGTAATAATGAAATCGAAACGCAACTCCGGAACTCAGCACTACCCATGAGCAATAAAAAAGAAGCACCATCAGCACTACCTATGAACTATAAAATCAGTCTCATCAGCACCACCAGAGCTTCGCCCCAATCAACATCATTCACCACGTGGAGTTCGGCCATTTTCAGATTGAAAAGAAACATTCTGATTTTCGGGTGAGTTTTTTCGTGTGTATATCAATGAGCAAAGTCTACTTCACACTAGTCGTTTGTTTTATACATATATTAGATCATTAGCATAATTAACATATACCTTTCCCTTCCCCTCACCAGGAACGGGGTCCTCCATCATTTCCGGCGATCCACAAGGAGTACGCGAAACATCAATGGTTGAGAACCACTGGTCTAAATAATAGGTGTTTTTTTTTGTAAAACCATGCATGCATAAACAGGAAATAATAAACAAGTAGGACGGAGCACAGAACATGACATCTTTCAACTGGCAACAAACAAAATAAAACAGAGCCCCCCCCCCCTCCCCCCTTCCCCTGCCCCACAAAGTTGTCCACAACTCTTGAAAGGATTTGTAGGCGCCGTTGCGGGGCGGTTCTGTTTCATTCTTGTTGTTGCTTGTTGAAAGATGTCACGTTCTGTGCTCCGTCGTATTCGTTTATTGTTTCGTGCGTACACAGGAACCTTACCAACACGATGGCGCTCGACACTTAATTAATTTTTAGTAGATCCTTTATATACCTCCGATAAGAATACCCGATACTCCGCCGGCGCTTTTCCGCTGCATCGTATGGTACCGGGTATCAATAGGGAGTTGTAGTAGATCGTTTTTCTCCTCCGCAACGGTATCCGTAAAAAGAAAACGCCACAGCCGCGCATGCGCGCCGCCAGCCTTGTCTGCATAGTTCAAGGTCTTGTGGCGGATTACGGAGCGCTACCCGTTTGCTTAGCGGGCTGCGGATATGGTCTACTACAACTCCCTATTATGGGAGGTATTGCCGGAACCATATAACATCCACTAAAACTTTCTAATTTTGAGTCACTGAACAGTAGAATGGATCGGCAGCACAAAAAAACATTTAGGCAGTAACTATTTCGACGTCAGCGTTCAAAATAACTTGAACTATTATTCTGACGTCCGTGAAGTCACTTCCCAGAGACCTGAAAATATTTTGAAACTAAATTTAACGTCTGGCGTCGAAATCGTTTTTTCTTTCTTCTTCATATTTTGGCGCTTTACGCTTATAACTGTATAGTGTGAACCTCTGTGACCTGAAGTATCTACGGTGTCCGCACTGGAAAACGATCGAAAGTGCCTGTTAAGAAAATATCCCGATTGCGCGGTTGCGGTTGAACACGGATTTCCCGAAAACAATTTTCGTCCAGCTGACTGCAGTTCTTATGACCTTTTAAGTGATGGGGGATGCCAAAACAACTCATCAAAGTACAACACCAGCTATCAGGCAGCACGTAACGTTTTCTTGGTTGTGCTAAACATTAGAATGCGGCACGGTTACTTCTCATGGCTTAATTTACGTGTGTTCTCTGACAAAGGAGTTGAATCTCGTGTCTTAAAAATTGCAGTTGATTGGATGACATTTGTTGTCGGAAAATTCGTGTATGTCGTACAACCGCGGCGCAAACTTTGTCGTTCGTTTGTGCCGCTCAAGAAACATCAACACTCTAAAAGACGACCGTGCGTCTACTTTCCCGCACAACACTTCAGAGAGCCAATCACTGCAACTTGCGGAAGTAGATCAGCGAAAGACAATGCCGAAACCTATATTTAGACCAAAAAACGCAGTCTGAGTTGTGACATTAAGCAATGCAAGCGTAACGTTTTGCATCGCTTAATGTCGCAACTCAGACTACGTTTTTTGGTTTAAACGTATGTTTCGGCATCGTCATTCGCTGATCTACTTCCGTTAGTTGCGGTGATTGGCTATCCGAGTGTTGTGCGAGAAAATAGACGCACGGTTTCTTGTGTTTTTTTTTTAGAGTGAAGGAGGCAATGTTTCAGTCCACAACGGTTTGTTTAACATCCCGATCGTGTCCTAGTTGACCCACTCGTTATACAATAGCCAAACAAAAAAAATCTAAACTCAACAGCGACATCACGAAACTTGGTTAAAAACAGGGCGGGAGCCAGATGCAAAGCAAGTCTTTTCAACCATACAAAGACGACGCGCTCGCCAGTAGCGAGGCGTGAAGGCACAAAAGTGTGCCAAACTCTCAGTGTTACTGTAGAACACGCGCACCTACATCCGTTGCGTGTTGTGAAATCGATACTTTAACCGAGACGAGTGCCGAAATGACGTGCGAGAGCTCAGAACATCGCCGCCAGACGTTCGAAACGATCAACTGTCCACACGCTGAAGAAGACATTTCCGTTGCCAAGCAGGACCGAAACTTCTTAAGCATGCGATACAGCGACACATGACTCCGTCAACACGTCAACACAACGCAGACAACGACACCTCCAGAAACTAAACAGAACGCAACCACGGAACTTCTACCACTGGCATATACCCTGCGGCTGCTGCATTGACGTGTAGGGACGTGTCAAATAATAAAGCAACTATTATTTAGGCTGGTTTTTTTCGGGAAGTGACTTTATTCATGTCAAATAAGTTATTGAAATATTTTTACGGTGGATGTCGAACTAGGCACTGCCAGGAAACTTTTTTTATATTGATAATCCCCGCTACTTTGGTCTTAACGACAGTACATCTTCATACGTCTTGGATCCTCTTTTGAATTTAAACGCAGAATGTAATATAGGGCTGGTTTGTATGAGATGAGCGTATAGCGTTGTGAAAGAGCGTCATGAATCTCCATAAAAAACTTCTGAGTGTCGCAATTTTTCTTTTTTACATTTTGTTTTGCACAATTGATTAAGGAGTGTAGGGACCTCCTCATGATCCAGTTGAGCCAGAGTGCCTTGATATGTTTGTTGCACGTTTTGTATAAACTGTTTTTTTTTTCTTCAAATATTTCTTGAGGTAAAATATTTTTCTTTCTGTTATTGCTATTTTTGAATTTATGTTACTTTGCCGCTGTATACCCACCTCTATGATCTCCTTGTAAGATTGGCAGTGTTCCTAAAAAATGTATATAATTCTAAAAACCTTCTAGCGGCCGCTAAAATGTAAAGTACGAGACATCACCAGCCGAATTTGGCGGACCTCCGAGCTCAGGAAGGTAATAAATATCAGACATGTACAAATTACTCAAAAAAGGTAGTTAAGTTAAGTTACTGAGTATTGACGCCAAAAGTAATTGGAGTAGAGTAGAAATTACGCATTTGTAATAGTAATTGAGTAAACTACTAACTACTGTAAAAAAGTAGCGAGTTACTTTGAAGTTACTTTCGAAGTTACTTTTAATATTTTTGTGGTAGCAAAATGAACAGCAGTTTTGATCCGTGAAAACCCCTGCGAGCCTAAAATAAATGCAGTCATTTTATGGCTTGCGTTTTCACCAAAATAGTTTATTCACTCGCAGAAGCAATTGACTTTCAAAGTCCTTATCAGAGAGTTTTTCCATTTTCCTCCTAAAGACGTTCCCAGCCAAGCTAAAAAGACGTTCCACCGACGCGCTGGGGGGAACGGCAGCGTTGAATTTCAGAAACAAGCTGTGCAGGGTCGGGAAAGCGAGTGTCAGCATCTTCGGTGTCCATGACGAAACATGTGAGGTTTGCCTTTGCAAACTTCAGATGTCTTTTATATAAAAAAAAAACTCTCCTACTTTTTTTTTTTCTTAGGCAAGTTGAGATTGTTATGACTGCCCCCTCTTTATTCCCACGACGTTCGGAGAGTACGCTGAGCGAGTGCAGCCTGACCGTCAAGGGTTCAAGTCTCGCGCCACGACGATGAGATCATCCGGACGACTGCGCGTTTCGTTGCGGTGCTAGTGCTACGCTACTGAAGAAAAAAATTGTTTTGATTTAACAAAAGATGAAACGCTGTATACTTCGCCGCTGACGCCGGGTCCAACAAAAGGATCTCCCAAGGGTGACTCGCAATCCTCTCCGGCGACTACGGTATCGGAAGGACGCGAAGGATTACGTGAACAAGCATCGTCGCTCGTACAGTTGCCGCTCGAAGCGGGAAGGTGCTCCCATGAACGGATTATCCGTGTCTGCGTTTGTGCGCGGGGGAGTCCGGCTTTGCAAGGAGTATGCGCTGACGACGAGGCGACCATGGGAACAGGCGCCCAGCTGCGAGGTCATTCCAGTGGCGCCTACCCGTGGAACCCCCAAACCGCTTGAGTCAGAACTCACTAAAGGCAGACAACATGAAAACAACAACAACCCTCGGAGTGTCCCCGTCTTTCACGGTTGCAGCTGGAAGCGCGGCGCCTGCGTGCATTACCGGATTAGGTCAATACCCGACCAAGGCTTGTTAAGCATCTGTTCCTGCGTTCGTGCGCGCCGGTGTTATGTTTTGGCTGCTCGTTGCCACCTTGGCCCAAGGACGCTTGTGATGCAGTTTCTACGGCTGCCGAGTATAAGTTCGTGGGAACGGAATGTGAGGGGGCCCCTTGCTCGGAAATGTCACTTCATCTGCCGGCGTCTTATTTATTTCTGCGCTCAAACCTTTGTGGATGAGCAAAATTAGCACTAGATTTCGAAAGTAGTTGGTAATTTGAGTAGAAGTTACCTGAAAAATGTAGTTAAGTTAAACTACTAATTACCCAAATAAAGTTGTAATTGAAAGTTACCAAGTTACTCGGAAAAGTAGTTAAACTACAGTAGTTTGAGTAGAGTAGTTGAACTACGTCCAAGTCTGATTAAATATACACCTCAGTGCTGTTTATAATGCACTGCATATTGTGTCTTGCCACTTCCCCTGCAAATTTTTTTTCCACGTACTTTTGAATCTCTTGTTTAAGTAAAATTATTCCTAGAAAAACTATCCAATAAAAACCTAATTTTGTGCTCCAAAATAGTTACATATCAGTGCCACTTGAACAACGTCGCGACATGTCCCAGGAATAAAAGAATCTAAACCAGAAAGCGTCAGAGTCATGGTGTTAACACACAATACCACACATGCACATATGACGCACAAAATGTATCGTTACAAAGGATGAAGGAGGTACCCCTTGAGAAAGCATTATATAGTATAGATTTTGCCCAATTCTGTAGTTCGTGGAGGTTGCACAATATTGATTGCTCCCATTGCCGAGTAACGCGTGATAAATAGTTTCAGTCGAGCAAATGTATAACTTGCGCTAACAGAAAGAGATTACTTTTGATGTTGTGATGTGATGTATCAAATGTTAAGCTATCACTCCCTTGCGAGCAATTCAGCACCATCAATAAGGAAAAAAAAGCTTTCACATGAAGAGGGCAGTTTTCAATCCTGGTACTTCTTGGAACACAAGCGTTACGCCTGCATAGTTTTGCCTAGTGCATTTGGCGTGACAACGGTTAAGGACTTTGGGTTAGCAACGCAATGCACAAAACAGAACGCGCTTTTGTGAAGATGACAGTACACGAGGTATCTCAAGATCGACGTATTGTGTCAATATCGCTGAAAGAGAGTCCATCCAAACCCTTTTGTTTCTTTTGGTCAGAGGAAAAGCTGTCTCAAGCGTGACGACCAAAGTAGATCAACGGTGGTACCTTGAGAATGATACATACTTTTAAGATGCTGTAGCTTGTTGCTGACGGTCTCGCTATCACAGGAAGTATTAAGTAGATTTTATTTTTACTTTCCAAAATCTCTTTGTTGACGTGATTTTGTGAACTTGTAATATTGAATGTTTACACCATATTAAGTAAGCATTTTCGCTTGGCAGTATATGTTTGATTTTGACACGTGCTCGCTATTGTACTATGTAAAAATTTTATATTTCAAATAAAGTCACCATGATATCGTAGTCTATACACAACGTCAATGACCCCGCCAAAAATGTTATTTCTCTCAATATTTGTGCATCGTTCGAAAATTCGGTTTCATAGAGTGATAATACGTTACTGCCTTCATATTTGTGATGCAAGGTTTCACGCTTCAATAAATCAGACAGCATTAACATTTAAAAAGAGGTGACTAGACGCGGCTGCACCCTCGAGAAAGAGAGAAAAAAAACGATCTCCTACAAAATCTCAGCGTGAGCATGCTTGAAATAGACATATACTGGGTGTCTTTTTTTAACTGCACCAAATTTTTAAATAAAGGGGTAAAAGTTTTATGAATGCGGTTTTCACTGCGTGTTTATATGGCTTGGCGGACATTAGATGGGAATATAACCATCACTATTATCAAACTAATTAACCAAAATCCGTTAATTAACTTTTTAATTACTGTAATTAGGATATATGTTTATATTACAAACTTTGAGGCATTCATATGCCAAGACTGTTCCATTTTGTAGAATTCGCGTAATGTGCCTGTGTTCCAAGATATCTGCCCCCGAAATTTTTACTTAATCCGACTTTTTATCCACTCAATTCGGCAAATCCACGAAAGTGGCCACTATAGCCGAACTGTGCTACATTAGCCGGATAAAAGTGCGAAATTCGTGGACGAATATCGCGGTACATAAGCTGGTTACGCGAATTCTACAAAATGGAACAGTCTTGGCATATGACTGCCTCAAAGTTCGTAATATAAACATATATCCTAATTACAGTAATTAAAAGTTAATTAACGGATTTTAGTTAATTAGTTTGATAATACTGGTGGATTTATTCCCATCTAATGTCCGCCGAGCCATATAAACACGCTGTGAAAACCGCATTCATAAATCTTTTCCCCCTTCATTTAAAAATTTGGTGCAGTTAAAAAAAATGAAAGCCGTTTGCAACTCCCTGTAACGCCGAATTGGAGCGCAGCTCTTGAGGAGGAGGAGGGAAGGGTAATCAGGGAGGGTATACCCCTCCTCCTCCTCCCTCATTCTTCAATCTCCTCCGGGGGGTCACGTGACCTCGGGGAGGGGGTCGTGATCTGGGGGGTCACGTGACCCCCTCCCCTCCTCCCCCAGGTCACGTGACCCCTCCTCCCCGAGGTCACGTGACCCCGGGGGGGGTCACGTGACCTGAGGGGTCACGTGACCCCCCTCCCCCTCCCCCCGAGGTCACGTGACCTGGGGACCTGAGGGGTCACGTGATCCCCCTCCCCTCCCCCGGGGTCACGTGACCTGAGGGGTCACGTGACCCCCTCCCCCCCCCCCGAAGTCACGTGACCCCATAGGGGGCTTCGCGCGGTGCATTATGGGATATATCCCATAATGCACCGCGCGGTTACGCCGACGGCGACGCCGACGCCGCTCAAGCCGGAAACGGGCGCCTAAGAGCTGCGCTCTAAAACAAAAAAATGAAAGCCGTTTACAACTCCCTGTAACGCTGAATTAGAGCGCAGCTCTTGAGGAGGAGGGGAAGGCACGGGGGGGGGGTCACGTGACCTCAGGGAGGGGGGTGGGTCACGTGACCTCGAGGGGGGGTGGGGAGTTTCCCCGCTAAATCTAGCGGGGAAAATTTTCCGCTAAATTTAGCGGGGAAAATTTTCCGCCAGACTTAGTGGGAAAATTTCCCGCTAGATTTAGCGGGAAAAATTTTCCGCTAGATTTAGCGGGGAAAATTTTCCGCTAGATGTAGCAGGGAAAATTTTCCGCTAGATTTAGCGGGAAAATTTTCCGCTAGATTTAGCAGGGAAAAATTTTCCGCTAGATTTAGCGGGGATAAGTTTCCGCTAGATTTAGCGGGGAAATTTTCTGCTAGATTTAGCGGGGAAAATTTTCCGCTAAATTTAGCGGGGAAATTTTTCCGCTAGATTTAGCGGGGAAAATTTCCCGCTAGATTTAGCGGGAAAATTTTCCGCTAGATTTAGCAGGGAAATTTTTCCGCTAGATTTAGCGGGGAAAATTTTCCGCTAAATTTAGCGGGGAAAATTACCCATCATGCACCGCGCGGTTACGCCGACGGTGACGCCGACGGCGA
The DNA here is from genome assembly GCA_037355805.1 of Ixodes ricinus. Classification (NCBI taxonomy): domain Eukaryota; kingdom Metazoa; phylum Arthropoda; class Arachnida; order Ixodida; family Ixodidae; genus Ixodes; species Ixodes ricinus. The sequence continues at coordinate 116,423 of JAZHYW010014915.1, read as the reverse complement.
CGCCGCTCAAGCCGGAAACGGGCGCCTAAGAGCTGCGCTCTAAAAAAACACCCTGTATACTAGAGCACAAGGCAAAATATCTATTATAACCGAGCACAACTTGACCCGCTCAAAGAGGAAAAGCCCAGCGTGACCGAGTTCGCTTTGTACCAACTCGTGACCGAACGACCAGCGTAAAACATTTAAGTTCGAACATTTCCTTTTTCGGAGGAAGGGGGGGGGGGAAATAAAATAAAATGTTGCATTCTTTAAAAAATAAAATAAAAAGAAACACACAGTAGACAAAAACCCAGATCCCACATACAACCATCGAAAAACGCTAATGGACCGCTCAGACCACGAGCCTTCTGTGAAGTACAAACAATGCCGGAAACATGCTAGAGAATACGCCGTCTGGATATTGCACGGTGGTACTACTACTCTGTTCTGCCTCGCACGCTTCTTCCGACCCGCGTACCATCATACATGTTTTTGAAGTGGTCTTTTGCAACGCTGGTCGACCCAGTCGCAGATACCATGTTTACCGTCGATCGCGAGCTCTCAGACTGCACGCTATCTTCGACTTTGGTTGATCCCTCCACGCCCTGATGGCGGTTCGATGTCGTTTGAACACACTATGGCGTCCATTCAACTCCCCCAAAACACCAACATTAAAAAATAAAATAGCAGAAAACCCCAAAAGAAGTTCCAGCCCAACCTGTGTGCAGAACAGCTAGGGTTTTCGCTCTCGCCCACTCGCCGTTCGTTCTACGAAAACTCATCGGGTTCGCATGACGTTCTCGGTGGCGATCGAGGTTTGCGATCTGGACCCCTACGTCGAATGCACCTCGTAAAATGCCTCAGTTGGGCTTACCGGGCCGAAGTGCTATCGGATATGTTTAGGAGATGGGGTGAGGGAGAAAAAGGACATTAGGGACTATAGAAATCAATAATAATCGAAACACTGAAAGATTTATTTCAGGTAAATGTACAGTTTAATCTCCAATGGGACAATAAGAAACCTTTGTTTTATTTTGGTTGTATTTTACTTAGCGTCGAGGTTTACAAACAGTACTGACAGGGCAAAGGCGATTCGCCGTCGGTCGTCGTCGAAGCGAAAAACTTTTTTTTATTGTTTTGTTGTAATAAAAAAAAAGGAAAAGAAAAAGTGAGGTATGACCTGAAAGAAAAACCTAAAGTAATAAAAGTTTTTTTTTCTTCTTTTTTTTTACAGGGTGAGGATGTTATTTAAGGGACGACGGGAGAGCTCCTCGAGAGCGCACAACGGGAGAGCACCGACGGGAGAGCGCGCGTCATGACTGCGCTATCAGGACCGACGGATTGGTTGTAGTATAACGATCAATGTTTTTTTTTTTCACTGTTTTTTATTTGTTTTTATTTTGCAAAAGCAGCCACATGCTGGACGAGATCGTACGACGCGTTGGATATATGTCAAAATCCAACCATAGCATCTAAGATTCATCTCGGTGCGGAATTCTGTACGGGACCGTTTTGACCGAAACAATGTTCGCCAGGATTCTTTCTTTTCTGCCTCCCGTTGCCCGTGTCGTGACAGGGTTAGTCGACTGTGCTATTAATAGCCAAACTGGGCTATTTGTTTGTAATTGGCATCAAAATCTGGAGATGGCCATACCTTGGCCTACTTTTTAGGGTATCTTCAAATCGTTGCTTGGAACCGGCTCAAAATACTTTTAACTAAATATTGGCTGGTAAGAACATAAGACGAAATTTTATTTTCAATATACAAGATATCATCATACTCAAAATTTTTAAAAGAGCTTTCTAAAAAAAAGAATACATTGAGCCGGCAGAACACGATCTCTTGAATACTGCCGTCTTTATTGAATAGGAACTCCTTAGGTAGCTGTATAGTTGCCAATGTCATCCTAGAAACTTTCCACGGCGCGCTCATGTGCTCCCGTGACGCGCGCTCAACTGGTGGTGCGCTCTCGTTTCGCTCGCTCTCCCGTCGGCGCTCTCGTGTCGTGCGCTCTCTAGTTACACAGTCAACCACGACACCAAAGTCAAGCCGACACAAATCAGGACTCCATTAACGATTTGAACATTTTCGTTTATTTTTTCCCTCCCTCCTCCAGAAATAATCTTGTTGACGAGCGTGCCATGGAAGTAGCGTTTCTTCAAGTTTCGCCCATTGATAAAATATGGTTAACCCTTAAGCGACAGTACGTAAATAACAACCGCTTGCTGGTGTTGCTCTAATGAAACACGGCCGGATACGTCACGAGATTAAAAACTGGTCGCAAAGCGTAGTAATGACGTCGCGACGATGTCACCGTGTCGTCGACTGCAAATATAAAAAAAATCAGACGCAACTTAAAGCTGGTTCACACACTTGCGACTGCTTGCGGCCAAAGAGGCTAAAACCCGGTTTTACGCCTCTTGTGACTGCTTAAGACCAGCTGTGCTGCTGCACAGACCGTCGTAAGCAGTCACGAGAGGCTTACAACCGGTTTTTAGCTTCTTCTCTTGTATGCAGTTGCAAGTGTGGGAACCAGTCTTTGCGCAGCGGCTATGCAGCACGCTGACACAGTGTCCATACAGCAAGACTCTAGGGTAGCGACGCGGCAATATTCCACACTTTCGACTTCGAAATTATATTTTAAATTAATATTATCATTAAACATGTTTTTATTCAAAGGGTTTGCTCCGTTCCCTTAAAGGGTGACTGCAAAGAAAAAAAAACTGTATTTTTTAAACAGCCTAATTGGGACAAGCATATCACAAAACAATTTTTCTGCCACATTCAAAATTTTTTACGGCAATACTTACTGCGCGAGGCTGATATTAGTTTGCGGCTATTTCGTCCGTTTTAAGTCGCGCGCCACACAGTTAGTATTATACGTCACGTAGTGGCTGCTACACGTCACGGAGTGACGTATAACAGCCACTCCGTTCGCGTCGAAAGAGCGGGACTTTCAAATGTGGAGAAGTTGCGACTCCGACTAAATTACGTCCTGTGGCGTAAATATTGCTATAAAAATTTTATTTTTTCGCGGAAGATTTGTTTTGTGACATGCTTGTCCCAATTAGGCTGTTTAAAAAACCACTTTTTTCTTTGCAGTTACCCTTTAAAGAAAATATTAAACAAAGTTGTAAAGGCCGAAATGTTTTTAAGAAATTGTCCTGATGAAGTTAAAGAAAAAGGTATGTTCAGGCTCAGTAATTACCCGCCTCTGTTCCTTGGAGACCTAAGGGCGATATTGCTTTGATTCCTAAATTGGTGCCTCATTTCTATCGCCTGATACTGTCTCGCTGAAACTAATGTGAGATACCTTGAAAATGTTCTATCAAAAAACCTCAGGTGCTGACTGCAAAAGTTTCTCTACCCGAAAGGAAGGTAAGAAAAAAGAGTCCAGAGAAGACCGTGCGTGACGAAGACGGAATGAAAACAAAAGTTGGGAACTCGTTAACGATGGCACCTGTGAAGACACGAGGGCCTCCGGTAATGGTAAAACTCTCTTGAGTGTAAGTGGAAGAGTGTCTACAGAAGGGCAGCAAACAAGGAGTTGCATTAGAAGGTAGAAGAGAAGACGATGGGTTGATGGTTTCGAAGAAACAAAGGGGAAGACTAAAACATTCGGTGATCTCCACTATGACTATCTTCTCTTTAGGTGATATCACGGGCACTTTCATCATCAAACGTGATCTCCAAAAAAAGAGAAAAATCGAAAATATGCAGATGAATTTACTGCACTTTATCCAATGAAACAATTCGGCGGCTTTGTGGTATTTGTTTTATTAGATCAAATATACTGTGCATTGATCTGCATATTTTCGATGATGGTCTTTTTAGATAATACAGACAAGTAAAAAATTAACAGCGACCTTTATCTCCAAAGTCCTATAGTCCATGAAATTCAGTATTTGAGGAGCAATCGCTTAAACGTGTAAAAGACAGTAAACAGTCATTTCGGGGAGTGAAGGAGAACCTGCATTTGCATGAATTTCCCCGCTAAATTTAACACGAAAGCTGACTTGGTATCCAAGTCACTTGACATCAATTTTCCCGCTAAATCTAGCCGGAAACTAAATTGGTGCAATAGGTTACGTGACGTCAAGTCACGTGACATCAATTTTCTCGCTATATTTAGCGGTGAAACTTAAATGAAGTACAGGTCTTGTGACGCAGACCGCACGACATCAATTTTTTCGAAAAATTTAGGGGGGACTTTGATTGGTTTGTAGCTCACGTGACGCCAATTTTTCCGCTAAATTTAGCGGGGAAACTGAATTGGTCTGTGAGTCTGGTGACGTGATTCTGAGTGACATCAATTTTTTCGCGAGATCTAACGGGAAAGTTTGATTGGTATGTATGTCCGGTGACGTCAATTTCCCCGCCAAATTTAACGGAGACACTGGATAGGTATGTAGGTCTCGCGACGTGAAGTCCCGTGACATACAGCCTCCCCCCCCCCCCGAAATCTTCCATTTTGCTGGGACGTCCTCTCCCCCTCTCCCTCATACAGAATTTTGACATAAGCGGGACCCCCCCCCCCCCCCGGAAACAAAGTCCTGGCTGCGTGCCTGACTTGACGTCAATGTCTCTGCAAAAGTTTGCGTGAAATGCACGGGCGAACGGATAAAGTTTTGGTATGGGGGGCTTTATTACTAAAAATTTGAAGCATTAAAAACGTTTTGCTGTTACTCTTCATCCACACAGTATTGGAATGGAGCGACACCTGAGGAGCAGTTTCGCTCTAATTACCGACGACTTTTAAAAACGCGGGGCGTGGCAAGCTCATTGCATCCCATTATCACTCCGCAGATAATCAGATTGCAACATTCGTCACGAAGAGAGCGTTTTTTTGAGCTTATAGTGATTGTAGTAATTTTGAGACTTGCAATGGACTACAGTACAATCTCGATAAACGGAACCTGAAGGGACCAGGAAAATCTGTTCCATTTATCAGGAGTTTCATTTACTGAGAGTATGTAGTGTAGGTACACTAAAAATGTTGAATGCCAGCTTAAATGCTGTTTCCACAAGTGCACAATTTGTAAACACCAGCAAGTGAATGTAGAAGGCAAAATAATGACAAAAACACCAAATTGCTGCTTTTGTATATTCACACAAACCGTGTAGAAACGTTGAAGCAATATTCATGTTCTCCATTTCCCTCTTTCCCTGCTCTCCAGCGTGTCTCTAAAAACAATCACTCACTGAGTAGGAAAAGCGAGGAGATCTTGGTTTGTTTAAGATCCAGCAACCTCTTCTTTCGAATGACGTCATCCATGGCCGAGGGTTCTGTAGGTAAACTTCTGAGTCTTGCTCTTGAAAAAAAAAATGATTTAAGTGTTTGGTTCGCCGAGTCTGCCTGGTGAACGGTCACAGCTGGCTCGGCTACCTCATCATCAGCTATCTCTGCTTCTTCCTCACTTTCTTCATTGCAAATTTCAGCTACGATACTCTCTACGGTGTTGGTGTTTTCAGAGCAGGTCGCGACGTCGTTGTCAATGTGTACATATTCATCGAAGTCAAATGAAACTCCTCTAACTGAAAACCACGAATTATGGGTCCGGTGAGGGGAAGGTTCTCACTCCGGGCTCTTGCCACAACACCAAGCACTTCTCAAGCTCTTCGTATTCGGGGAGTCGCAGCCTCATCCTCTTTGGTCCAAATTGCGTACTGCTGAACGCACTCCGCAGTTTTTCCTTGTCGTGAAGAATCCTTGTCAGGCTACTTTTGGGAATGGCATACTTCGTTGCAAGCGCCGTTTTCGTGAAGCAACCGCTATCGAAATCATTAATGACTTCGATCTTTTTCTAACGTGAGCGCACGGTGTTGTCGCTTCGTGGCCGCCATTGCAGAAAGTAGGACACTAGGCCTAAGATGCGAGCCAACGTTACTAAAACCCTCAGTTGGGAAACTCACCCTTGAAACCTGGGCCGCTGGCGTCCACCGATACCGAACTAAATACGATAACAGCCCCACCCTTTAGCGACGGGTTGAAACATGAAAGCTGCTTTACATAGCTAATGCGAGATGGCCCTGCGAGATGGCGCCACCAACCCTTGTCCAACTCGAAGTGCAGCCGTGCAGTTCGCCGAGTGGACGCTGCGGGAGAAATGGCGGCGTTGCGATCGTCATTAGCTCGGTTCTCGAGTACGGATCGGAGCCACTTTTTTAAAGCAGGCTCTATGGCAGTTTTCCAACTGAGGGGTTCTACTAACGTTGATGCGAGCAGAAGCCTTGTTGAGCCAAGCCTACCCAACATAGCCACCTATGCGTAAAAAATGAGAAAATAAAACTCCCAAAAACCATGCGTACATGCTAATTTTGGGCAATAAAGCTAATAAATATTAAGAACATTTTTAATACTGTTTTATTACTCAAGAGTTATTTTTCTTTTCTGCGATAGCGAAAAATATGTCGGCGACAAAGTTTCGTTTTCGGTTCCGTTTACCCGGAGGCGCGAGAATTTGAGTTCCGATTAACGGGATTACTTTTACATTGCATGAATACAAAACCAAACAACTCCGAGATAGTTGTTTCGTTTAAGCAACAATTCCGTTTAAGCGCTTCCGTTTAACGAGATTCTACTGTAGTTGCAAAAATCTCTGCATGCAACAAAGCGCAAATCGCATTATGGGAGCTCTTTAGTCTGGAGAGGAGTGGCATGGTTTGGATTTCGATTGCCCCGTTGACCAACTAGTGCATTTCAGCACTGCATAAAAATAAAGTCATCACTCGCTTGCATCGCACCCATCCATCTTCATGAGAGCCCTTGTTGATACACGAACCTCCAGTGGCCGTAAGGGCTTGCCTAGACTAAGCGAGGACGAGTTAGACCTGCCGCGTCTAATACCTCTCCGGCAGCCTGGCTATTACTCCAGACTAAAGCATGACTCTCCCGGGATGACGGATGATTTAAGAAGTCTAGGACATTGAGACGATGGAACAGGGTGGTCTGCCCAGTAAAATTATTTTTCTTCCTTTGTTTACTTGCGCTCTAACTCTGATACGTAGGGAGCACCAAAAAACGTTCCCCAGCATTCTATCCGTATTGCTAGGCAACACCGTAAATTTAAGAAAAGTCACATAATCGAAAATACATGCACTCTATTTGGTCGTCACGGGATGTCCTGAATTCAGGTTTGAAAAATCAGTCGAAACGGTGGCCAAAAGGTAACCAATATGCTTTGTTGCAGGAACAACAAAAATTGCTTCGATTTTGCAAGCGCTCGACTCGGTAAAACACCAAGAAAGGAACCGGAGATCTCAAATGTTGTTCATCGTTTGTTTGTTTGTTCTTTTAGCGGAAAGTTTTCCCCATTCCTCGAGTTTTGCAACCATTTAAAAGTACAATGACTAGTTTCACAGCCCAAAGTTTGTTGCAACATAATATCTGCAATAAACAAAAAAGCAAAAAAAACAACAAAACAGAAACGACGTTTGTGTTTGGCTTTTCCCTTTGAGGTGCGGCGCAGTGCACGGGTTATTGCACGGGCCAGTGCAGTACAACCAGTAGCATGGGGTCTTAAACGGGCATCACGCAGTAATGATATACAACCGCACGCCGTTACGATGCTCATCCAGACATTGCCCCCTTTATAATGACAATGCCTGCCCAATTTTTGGTTTCCCCATGCTTTGGCGCCGTTCCGCCTGCCACCTCCCCATAAATGATGGACGATGCTTGTCCGCTGCGCACTGCTACTTCCGCAACGTACATTGTTCTAGTACTTTCGGAACGCATGTTTCATAGTGGTTGGGCACCAACATAAATAGTTTCCAATAGCTAGTGGACGGTAGATATGACCCAACGCGAATTACAAGCAGGTGGCCGGCTAAACTTTCACAATATTCCAAACAACGAACTCTAAAAGAATTTTGTTGCTGAGGCCAAGGCCCAGGCGTAGGGCAGAAGGTGAGGAGTGATTGCAACGGCCAGGGTCCTCTGGGCTTACAGCCGCTAGGAAGTTGCCTAAGCAGTGGGGAAGGTGTTAGCTGTGCCGGGGCTCACGTTTCGTATAGGACGCACTGTGTCTTGTGTAGCGTTTTGTGTTGTCTAACTCGTTCTTGCGTCTTGTTGTTTTCGGCGCTTTTATAATTTTTAAACGATGAAGACCCAGTTAACCACTTTGCTGCTGTGCCTGTCGTCAGGAGCCCGTCACTACCTCGAGGTTCGCGGAAGAGAGCTCGGCAGGGCAGTCAGTCAAGCAGCCCCGCCACGCGTGGAAGGGTACATGGGCTGATCCTGGTTTGAGGATAAGGAGGCTTGAACCAAGCTGGGCTTTGGGGGAAGCCTCCGCAGGATGCTGGGGCTTCACTCAAAGGGACGTTAAAGGAGCCCTTAAACGATTTTGTTTTGACTTTTGTTGAATTCTAATTAAAATTACTCTCTAACGTTAATAACTGAATAAACTTTCCTTGGTTTTCTTTCTAGGCAATGGCAGTCGCCAATAAAAATTGCAGAAATGTGAGCAGCGTTCATCCCTTTAAGCCAGAACAAGCGGCCACGTGGCCTGGTGCCTACACTTAACCGCCAACGTTAATCATAGTAACGCGCTGGGGTTGGCAAATTAGAAAACGCGTGCTGTGCTCCAGGCACTGTTAGAGTTCGGCTATTCTCATCACTGCAGTGGTTGAACACTAGCTACTACCCGAGTGTCCACCGAGTCATTGATTGTTACGAGCCGAAGTACGGTGCCAACGTAGTTCTCGTGTCCAATCCATGAACCACGCTCGACTGTCGTCGGGTGGACGGTTTCGATTTCACAATTACGTAATCAATCTTTGCGAAGGCAATGATTGAAAGAAATAGTCCCCTTTTATCCTCGCAATTTCACCGCGACAAAGAAGCTTTTGAATCAGTGGCGGTCTGTGCGAGTATACTTGGGTCATACTAGGTAAAGAACACCTCTACGAAGTCATGACAATTCCAACCTGATATCGTTTCGTGACCCCTTTAAGGAAGGCCTTTTCTTAATGCTCGTCGCAAAAACGTGCCAACTGCATATACTTGAATAGAAGCAGGTAGAATTTGGTACATTAGACTTTCTTCAAAATGGGCTTCTGTCCCTTTATATGGTTCCGGGTGTTGATTGGTGTCTCCGGAAATGATAACCCCGGCACCTTCCTTGCGACTGTGGTAAAAAAGAAAAAAAAAGAACAGCAACTGATGTTATAAGTGCGACCTACAGCAACTACGCCCAAATGCCCAAAACAGCGCCAAGAATGCAAGAGCGCGCGAGAGAGGTTTGATCACGTCGTTCACGTTTTGTATTGTCTTGTATGGGAAACCGGCTGCACCCTTGTGGTGATAGCTGGCAACCGTCGATTGGGTAGGCATCAACAGTCTACAGGAGGTTATGATCCAGATCGAAACGGGCAGGGGTGGGGATCGAACCCAGGACCCGTGGGTTCTGCAGGGCGAGCTCTCGCTCCAGGTGCTCCGAGCTGCGGTGCTCTGAAACACTCGGCCACCTCTTGCTGTAGACAGATCACCTCCAGCAGGAGCATTTGACTTTCGATAACGCTTCGGCCCACGCACTGCTAAACACGACTGGAGGCAATAAACGTGTTTTAAAAAAGGGGATTTACTTTGCGAATATTACGCTGTAACACTCTATATAAGGTCAGTATTTTTAGCGCGTGCCTTTCTTAATTCAGAACTGTAGAAGCGCGCACAGTCATCGCGTTGTGCACGTTATATGGTAATGTTTCGGGAGCATTACAAAACTGGGGGAAACGGATGCTTGCCGAAGTTGCGTACTAAGGGTGATAAAGTTGCGAAACTTGATGAGTTCGCGAGGTAAATAACTCTCGGGGTAGTTCTCGGCTACAGATCGGCACGTTAGTGTCGGCCCCAAAACGATGTTGAAACCCTCGTTTTGTGCGTCGGCCTAAGCATCGCATCATTATAGCTGTCCCAAGCGGTCGTTTTGTTCCGGCTAAAAATATTTGCCTTTGCAGCGCTCCTTAACTATGTAAGTTACGGAAATGGGACACGCTTCAACTGTCGTAATCAAAGCTATACGAGGTCACGTGGTTGGTGTGACGTCACGCGGTCATACGTTCTGGTGTCACCTGGCGTCATGATGTTACGTGACACGACATCACGTGACACTGTGAGGTCACAGACTGTGATGTTATGTGACACTGCGTCGCGTGACGCTACAGTGTCACTTGACGTGACTCTGTGACGTGCCATGTCATGAGTGTGACGTCATGATGTCAGGTAGGTCAGATGACTGTAACGACACATAATCACGTCACGGCGTCGCATGACGTGACCTCACGTGACACTGTAACGTCACGTCGTATGACGCAGTGTTACATGACATGAGTCAAGTGGCTTCACAGACCGCATTATGCTGGGCGGGTGCAAACGGTAGCAAATTTACTTAATGATTAATATTTATCGTCACCACGAGCTGCAAATCTATGATTATGGACTGTCAGCTAAAATCATTATTCGAAAAGTTCGTGAGTGACTTGTACTTAATTAGTTGACTAATTGTCATGTTTCAATCGTGCCTTGGCGCCAACAAGGCTAACAACATTACCCCCCTCCCCCCAAAAAAAAAAAAAAAAAGAAGATATATTTGAACAATTTGTTTTTGAACAAAACTCAGTGGAAAGAAGCATGCTTAAAATAGAAATGCTTAATATAGTAAAGGAGACAAAAACAAAACTGCTTAATATAGAAGAGGAGACAAATAGACGAAGAGAAAGCACGAAATAAGCCAGAACGCGAAAACGGTCTAAACGAGGCGCCTGGGGAAAGCGAAGTAGGGAAATTCGGAGCAACGTAGGGAAAGAGATGTCGCGCGGAACCGACAACCAACCGCACGATCTACGGTAAGGTGAACAGCGGGAAAGGCGGTGGTCTAGGGAACAAGGGGAGCCCGAAAATAGGGAAGAGGGGAAAAAGTGAAATCGAGTAAGAGAGAAGGAGTGTTCCGAAGAGGAGGAGGAGGGGAGAACACGGCGGCGCAAAGAAACTTCTCGCGGGAGCCCGGTCGGCGCGCGCTCAATTCGAAGCGCAGTGTGCCGAGACGGCCTGGGAGAGGTCGGTCGCTGCGGACATCGGGAGTTTGGCAACGATGGGTTGTTTCACTCGGTCGGGGCAGCTCACGCTGTCGTCGCCGCCGGCATCCAGCGTTCGTCGGGATGTCCTGCGAGTCCTGCGGTTCTCGCTGTGGATGACGACGCTGCTCGCCGGTCCCTGGTCTCCGAGTAACGTGGCGGTGGCAACGCCTGCGCTCTCGGGCCCCTCAGAGAGACCACGTGAGTTCTCGCTTTCGAATCCCGGGACGAATATGCGGTGACCCCACACATATTCTAGGGAACGAGGCGGTAGTGCTGAGTTATTTTTTACGTTACCTAAAGTGGCGAACTTTGGGCACGAGTGCAACACGAGCGCCGAGTCAGCATTCGGCTGACTCGAGGCCTCGCTGACTGAAGACGAATCTCAGTCCGGCGCTGACGCTCTACTTTTTCTAAAATTGGTGCCCGCGTTTGCCCCTTTACGTTACGTTGCGACCTCAACGTGGATTATGCGTATGATCCCCAGCGGTGCCCGTTTTGATATCGATGAACCTCGGGCTAGTGTGTGGACGGTCACTTGTAAGATTGGAAGGATAAGCTCCTCCCAGAAAGCCCTCTACCCTTTCCACATTAGCCGAGCGAACGCTGTAAAGGAGGTTAGTTGAGGGAGGAAATCATCAGTTATGAACAGTTGCCAACTTTAGGACGGACTTATCTTCCTGTAAGAAACCTGTTCAGGTCTTGTGCAAATTACAGTCGGTTACTTTCACGTTGAAAGTTGAGGTGGAAAATTTCCCGTCTATTTCCATCTAAACAGCGCGAATCCATGAGAGGAGGTCGCCTTCTGTCTAGCGTTCGCTCTCTTAGTGCCAGGTGCGACCCTGACTGCTGTCGCCATCTGACATAAGGTCTGGTTTCCTTGTCCAGTCCCCCTGTGCTCAGGCGACTCACAAGCACTTAAGACGGTTGTTTCAGACACATTCTCACGGAAAAGAAAGGTTTTTCTTAGGCAGACGCATTTTGTAAAGCATGCAGTGAAGTCATTTGTCCCCAGTTTTTGAACGGGGGCAACAATTGTATATTTTTTAGCGGCATTCGGGATTGTAGTTGCGACTAGATGAAAAAAGTCTGAGGTAAGGGGAGGTGTATAAGCGGACAGAAAAAGAATAATGCGAATACTACCGTTTGCGTTCAACACGAACTGCACCCTCAGCACCTACCACTGTTCGGGAAAAAAACCGCCTTTTTATATGTATCGGTTTGCACTCCTGAATACTTGTTTACCATTTTTGCAAAACTATCTCAAGGATATCCTGTTACATGTAAACGCGAACGTATCTCAGCATTTGCATTTTTGTCTTAAAATACACGTATCTCGACATTTTTATTCCGGAGTACTTTTTTGGGGGTTTTCTGCCAAGCCCTGAGTTAGTACAGGATACTACACACCATAGGACAAATGGATGCTTCTACAAACTGGTCCAAATGTCAACCGTTTTACTTTTTCCTGCAACTGAACGCAGCTCGCACTCTTCAGAAAGCTGTAAAGTGTTTTCGGCGCCGTAATTTTGTCCGCCACTGTGTCGTTATGAGCAGTTCGAGGTGAGAATTCCGATGATTCACTCGATTCTCTCAAAAACGCAGTGCACAATAATATTCTAAGTTCCACCCCGCTCTCACCTAGCAACAAAATGGCGAATTGGCGTGATATGAATATGGCCTACACTCGTTCTCATCTCTAATGCCGTAGTATACAACAAAGTCAGGCTCTTTGAGCAGTGTATTTTTTCCTCTTTGTGTTGGGCATTAAGATACTTATGTGCTCAATTTAATATCGATTCTTTGTTATTTTATCAACACGTACACTTGTCAAACGTAAAAAAAAGATACGTTTTTCTTTTGATTTTTCTTGTTATGAAATGTTGTCAGACTTACTTCGCGCTGCGTATCAACTATGGGCAAACAATTTTTTGTTTTCGTTTTTCCTTCGGTTACTTGACTCCATAGGTGTGACGTCATGGGTCCAAACAAGCCGTTGCTAGGGTCGTTGTTATGGACGAATACATGTGGCTCGGTTTCGCTACGAAAACCCGACCGTTCAAAAATCAGGAGTAGAATTTAAACTTCTAAAAATCACAGATGTAGACAGCTTGAATGTCATATATGTTTCGACAGAAGTGTGCCGGTAATCGCTCGTTTCTGAAATATTTACGACTGTAACTTCCGGTCCTCAAGATGCCTGCAGCAGACGACGAATGCAAGAAGTATGCCGTCTGCCGCACGCCGGCCGGCCAAACCGGGGCTGTCGTTTGAATCGTGTGAATAAAAACGATATTCTGACATCGCATTTGTTTGAAATATAATGAGTTTCAGACACTTATAAGAATTCATAGTGGGGTGCGATGCAAAATATGGTTTATCGAAAGTCCGGGCGTCGATCGAGATGATCGTCTGCTAAAAAATCGCACTGCTCCCGTGAGAAAAGCCCTTCAGGTAATCGGTAGAGATCCCAAATTTTGTTTGCGGACTCGCGCTATGCGAGGTAGCTTCGTATACCTGGTTGTAACCATCGCGTGGTGAAAGACCCTTGCAGTTTCTTCAGATTTCCGCAAGACCCCAAAGCGCGAAAGAACTGGATAAAAAACATAAGGTGAGTTTATTACAGATTACACTCGCATCGCGGGTTCGATGGAGATCTTCGCCAAAAGAGCATATCCACGGAATTTTATGTATACCAATTGGGAGAAAAAAAAAGCAAAATAATGCGAAATCGCGATAAACATGCAATTCTTTATTAACCTGACAACCTCAATGATAACAATAACAAACGACTTACCTCGACGGCGTACGCTTTGTTTCTTATGTTGGCCTGCACTACGCCGATAATGCACTTCAGGTCGTCGTCGTAACTGGTTTTGATTTTACGGCATTTTCACCCTCTGAATTAAGCTGGGTTCTTCACAGAAAAAATCGCACATTGCGGAGGCCTCTACGGCCATGGCGATGCACTTGTTTTTGTCGCACGTTTACCGACGCAATTCAATGAAGACGCCCGCTGCAACAGAGGCCAGCAAATCTATTGTGTCGTCTGCTACCAAAGCAAAGCGGAGTGTATAAGTCTTCAGAAATGGCTTTCATCGTAGCGATACGACACTGAGAAGGCAAGAACATCTTCATAATTCGATATGAAGAAGTTAGGTTTCTTACAAAAAATTATTTACTTACTTGTAAGCAAACATCTAGCCCCATGTGGAGTCTTCATGCATTAGTCCATAGCAACGTCCCTAGCAATGGTTTGTTTGGACCCAGACGCCTTGTTGTGACGTCTTCACTTACGGGGTCAATGACGAAAATAATGAGCAGAAAAGAAGAAAATCCGTCCGGTCCGGGCGGACGTTCTTCGCCGGATCCAGCTGCGCTTCACTATACAAGTTTAAGTATCTATTTATCCTATAGACCGACTCAACTCACTGACGTCACGCCACTGCGGTGGCGCTGCTGTCGATAGTGCGCATGCGCAGAAGTTTCACTCCTTCCGAATGTGGTTTCTGCGCATGCGCAGTGCCCACACCTGGTGCGGGCAAAGCGACCTTCTTTGGAAACACTGCGTTGGTGTATACTCTGCTTCACTCCAAGTCCTACCGCAGTCGATGCAATAGATCCGATGGAGCCAATCAGACAGCTGCAAAAGTGCATCGTCACTGCGCTAGTCGTTTTTGTGCGCTCGCTATCAGCGGCTAAACGAATCACGCAGGTGAATGTTCCATAACCTTTGCGCTTTTTTGTTTGTGTGTGTGTGCGTGATTGGTTTAGACCGAGGATAGAAGACGCACAAATACGACAAGCGCCGGGACGACGCATTTTGTAACTGCTTGATTGGCTCCATTCAATCGTTGTGTCGGTTGCGGTCGAACTTAATGTGAAATGGTGTCTAACTTAAATCTACTCCATTAACCTTGGTTGTTTTCTTTCCCTGGTAATCTTCCCGTGTGGTGAACAGCTGAAGCAAGCAAAGTGAGACCAACACATATACACTATTCCAATATTTACGAGTCATGAACCCAGCTTGCGACCTCCTCAGCCCTGCACACGCATGTTCGTCTCTTGGAAAGCGAGCAAATCACGCGCCAGACGCACGAACACTAAAAAATAAACCAATCAGAGGCCCCTTTTTTTTTTTTGTGGAAAGGTTTATAGACACGTCGAAAGGACTCTGAGACACAAACAGATAGCGCAGCTTATAGGTTACGGCAGATGAAAATTATAAAAAATCAAATCTGCCACTTAAAAAAAAATTCTGGTTGCTGTAAAGGGCAGTTTACACACCACCGTCTGGTTACGTTACGATTATGTTACGGGAACTTACGTCTGATCATGTCTAGAGTCTCCGGAAGATGCCTACTTTGTGTGAGGGGTGGCAGCTAGACTTGCGTGTGATATTCGAGGCACGGATCTACCGGTGACTTGTAACGTAAAAGCTGGTTAACACAGACCTGTTTTCTTACGTTATGTTACGTTACGCTACGAAAGCTTATGTCCAAGTCTTGGCTACCAATTTAAGGAGATAGCCTGGCACGCGACATTCGAGACACGAATGTTTCGGTGACGACGAGCCAGGACGGTGAGTTACCGTGGCAACCAAGAACACAAGGCTCGTCGTAACGTAACGTAAGCAGTTGAACTCGGTTCAACTTAAAGACTAGTTCACAGCACTGTTTTCTACGTTACCAAAGGCTGACACTGCGTTGAGGCGTTATGCGCGGAGACGACGAGTCACCGGCATCGTGCTTCGTATAACGTGGTCAACAAGAATCACGGCCGTGAAGCAGCGTAGCTGTTCTCGGTACGCAGTCAAACTAGTCAACGCACTGTCTGACCAGCTGTCACCGAAAACATTCGTCTCGATTTGGTAGCCACGCTTGCTATGAACCACAGACATCCCGGTGGCTTGTACGTAAGCTTACGTAACGTGACGTAAGGAGTCGGGGCTGTGTCAACGAGACTTAAGGCCAGTTCAGACACGCGTTTGAGTGCGTTTGACTGCGTTGCGTCGAGAACCGAAAGCGAGTCACCGGCACATTTGTGCTTCGTATTAAGCGTGGAATCCTATTCAAGGAATAACCTTGGCACGCGAGATAATCAGCAGGGATGTCCTGGTTTCTCGCAGCCGCAACGTCAATCGCAACTGTCTTTGTCATGACTCTAGTCTGAACCAGGTTCACGCAGCTCCCGTTTTCTTACATTTCGAAGCTTACGTACGCTTACGTCTAGGTACGATCGCAAGTCACCGGTACATTAGTACTTTGTACGGAGAGTTGTAAGCGGATAAAGGAGTATTTAAGTACGCGAAATTTTTTCTTTTCGTTAACAGCAACAACAAATGAAAGGTTGACTTATTTGTTTTAACATTGCCAAAGTGGCAACTGGTTTACTTCAGTGTCACCAGAAAGCCATTCGGGGGCCTACCAGTTTCGGTTGAAAGAGAAAAACGGCATCTTCTTTGTTTCTCTCTTTTTTATACACGGTATTTAGTTCTCTTTCTGTCAGACCTTGCAACAAAACAAAAAAGGATGAAAGTTAGATGAGCGCCGTCTTTAATAGGTATTTCATTTGGTATCTTCATTAGCTATTAGGCTCGGCGGGCATTAGATTAGGGAATACTAATCATGGTGAGTTTACTAACTAATAAACATGTTGAATAACATTTTCATGTTTACTTTTAGATGCCATGTTGCAATTGCAGTAGCGACGGCAATTCACATCACAGATTTAAAACATCCCAAAGGACTTGAGACCGAATGAAGAAAGACACAAACACAGCGCTCATTCACAAGTAAATTTTATTGATCGTAAGAGCGCAATGTTTAGGAAATCAAGAACAAAAAGGGAAAAACGAGGCTCAGCTAAAGAACACATAACTTAAAAACAAACGTCAATAAAGAGCCGTACACAGCATGCGTATGATACAAGCATGTCACGAAACAAGAAAATCAATCTCTAGACTGCTCTCACACGCAGCGCCTAACCTCGCTATATCTAAGACCTCAAGAATTTCACGTGTAAAGACAGCTTATAATTATGTCGTTAGTGCACTCAGCACGTAACTACTGGCAACTAATGGAAATATGAAAGAGAAATATTGAAATGGTAGAAAAAACGAACAAGGATTGCTTCTGAATAGGTCGGTCAAAAAATCGCAGAATAGCAAAGCAAGCAACACGAAGTGTAAAGCAGACATTAACAAAATTAATCCCGTCTCATATGACTGACCACCATCAAAACAATCAGGGAGAATGTAAATTATTTTATTCAAAAATATTGATCTCGTCACATAAGGTTAAGGACCTTAGACCGAGCTCATAAAGTTGATAGACGAACCTAAATCAGGCATAATCATTTTGTAGAAGCCTATATAATTTCCAATTTCGTAAATGCATCGGACTTCAGAATTTTATTTTCAGCGACTCGATGTTCATAAACGTTTAATGGTGCTCCTTCGTTGGATTCGAGCGCATGATACATTTTGGTAGATTGACATTGGATTGATTGGAATATATTCCACTTAAGTGGGCTTATTCTTGGCAGATTCAGGTGCCATAAGAACTTTTGAAGTGGCAGCATCTATAAAAAATATATATATATATATATATATATATATTATATATATATATATTGGATATGAAAGCGAGGTCATATTTTTGGTAAATTAATTTTTAATTTTTAAAGTTTTTTTTCCTTCATTTTAATATAGGTCGACCCTCATATTGAGCCGGAAAGCCATGTGGTGAGAATGTTTAAGACTTGGGACTGTTTCCACTGAACTATGAGTAGATCCAGACATTTAAAAACCTTCTGCCGAGTGGCACTAAGCACGGTGAAACGCCATGCTCTGTACCACAGAGCCGACTCTTTTTTGTTTTGTTCTAAGGCTTATGTATATTCCCATCCCCGTCATTCGATAAACTTGCTTCACAGTTTGCAGCGATTGTGTCTGCCAAGCGCTTTGAGGAAGAGCATGCAAATGCTCCCGGATTTCTTAGAATGTGTAATGAGCTCAAGAACTTCTTGATGAAAGCCGCATATAGCTCTCCGTACCTATTGCTCATGGAGAAAGCATCAGTTTTTTTTGGTGATACCTATAGTTCTGTGGAAAATGATTGGCACTTTTCTTTTACTTTCACTAGAGGAGATCGATATGCCACTAAATAGGTGAGCGGAAAAATAAAAACAAAAAAGCACGGGAAGGGTTTCCTGCTCGCGGTTTTGAACAAATATTCAAAGTTATCACTTTCAAGTTCTTGTTTGTGTCTGACAACGTTTTTGCTTTGCGATTTTTACACATTTATTACTAAACCATGTGTCCGACGCAAACATTGCGATAAGAAGTATAAAGCGACAACTTATTCCTAAGAATATTGGCTAGATATTAGATGAGTCCGAGTCTTCTCATTGATATGGTCAGTACCTGACCAGTTTGAAAGAAGAAATTCATAAAACAATGTTTTTCTAAAAAAGTGCACGCAGGAAAACTTATACTTAAAAGAATTACTTGATTTGAATGAATTAATGGTTGCAATATAAATGAGGCATCACGTTGTGAATAAATTGTTTACCCGCACAAAATAGCTCTTTATCACTCAATTTAGGATATTTTGCTGATCTCACGGCGGTTATAAACGGGTAGCTTTCATATTTTGTTTCATTTCATAAAAATAAGAATAGTTCGATTGAAATCTTGCTTCGAACAGGGTCACAAACCGAAACTGAACCTTCGGCTGCAGTACGCCACATTGGGCCCGTGTCGCCATCGCCATGAAACACCCACATGTTACAAACTGCCACGTGATCTACCTCTCAAACAAGCACAAAGCAAATGTCGTCTGCACCATAAAACAAATGTTCGTTTATAAAAACAAAAGTACAAAGATATCAACGTTGGACACAACACTGACTCTATACTGTATCCATATGGCGTTTTTTTTTCTCCGCTGCGACCTGAGCGCGTGGGTCAAACGTAAACACAGGAATGAGCAAGTTTTCGCAGAAATTAAATTGAAGCCAGATGACCTAGAGTACAGACGTGCCAACTTTGTAGAGTAGCCAGTGTGGACTAACATAAGTAAATTTCGTACATAGGGCCTCTGGCGAGCAAAACATTGATCGAAACAGATCAATACTCGGGTAGCTGGCGACAGGGGCCGCAGCCCAATTAGCAGACGAAGTCAATCTAGGGCTTTCGGCGTTTAGCGTACCGATAAAAGCTCGTGGATACATATCCTGAGCTGTTCAACTGAAAGTTTTGAACCGCCAGCGATAGGACATGGTGAGGGAGCCTCATATCGGCAGTCAAGGTTAGCTATCGAAGAGGTATTCACCTACGGTAAAAGCGAGACACCGTTAAGTTCAACCAGTTGAGTTGTCTGCATGTAGAGCGACCGAAACGATAAAGTCACCAGGAGAAGAATTCGCCGTACCCCACGTGTCAAGCAATGCAAAAGAGTAGCTTCGCGAAACAAGCATGAGTGGCGATTGTTCCGCTTGTTGCTGTCGATTTGGGCGCTCTGGACGCCACCTACGCAAGTATGTGAACCAGCCCGTATTGAAACTGATGGGGCTACCTTGGGATGGAGCAGTCGGTGTGACGTGCATACATTAGAATGCGGCTGGCAGCGAACGGAGGCACGAAAGGTACACCCATCACGTGGAGACTATTGACTTTGAGCGTGCCGCCTGTGGGCACTGTCTAAAAACGTAAAAAAAATAAAAACGTTGATGTTTTCGATTTGAGTAGTTATTCAATATGTTGACACACGTCGCCCCCTACATTAGCAAATTTTGTTGATTTACACATAAGAAGCTTCGATGGTTAATGTAATAGTCATAGTCGAAAATAAGCATAATATTCGAATGGCGTTTTTTTTTGTTATAATGAAGAGAACCGCAATATTGTTTTTTCAATACGAAAAATTGAGCGCGGAGTAGCCCTTTAAACCCAGCGAAACGATTGATTGAGCCGAATAAAAATCTTCCGAGTGAAGATGCGCGTACAAGAGCATCCGGATATTTTGCGGGTCTGGATCGCTAATTAAAGTTTAACACCGGTCGATAATTTTGAATTTGGGATTACGACTGTTTTTGACGTAAAGCAGTGTCCCTGAAATACAAGGTATAATTCTGTTTTCGATATTGTGTGTAGTTTTATAAATATCACGGCACCTAACCTAATTTAACCCAACTTAACCTAACTTAATCGAAATTAGCCTAACCTAACTTAACCTATGCTAACCTAACCTTACCTAATCTAACCTAAATTAACCCAACCTAACCTAACCTAACAAATCTGGCGAAAAACACTATAATATGACGGTTCTATGCTTTTGTGCGCTGCACGTTCATTCTTCTCTGCATTGCACACGAAGCAAGCCAAAATTAAATTATCACAGTGTAGAGTTACTCCAAGAACGCTGTGCCTCCTCTCATATACGCTGTTTATAGTCTCCCAATTCATAATATGTACCATTTTGTTTACCATAATCTTCCCAAAAATGAGGCTTTTTTTTGTAGAAGGCGTTTTCACATATGCTTACACCGGCGAATATATGATAGATCCGGGGTAATTTCATCTAAACTTGGAAAGAAAACGCAGAATATTTATGCACATTCAAATTGGTCGCCATAGAACCTCGCTCAACCTAGAGGTAAATGCACGAAAGGTAAAGCAGTTGCCTGAGATCAACGTATGATGCGTTAGACTGGAATCGGGTCGGAATATTGGAAAAACAAAATGCTTTCAGATCAAGTATATGCGTTCAACGACCTCGGCAAGGCAAATGCAAAGTGGAAATAACGTATAGCTCCAAACATTCTCAAGTGCAAAATGATGATTGCTTTGGAAACGAAAATAGCGTGAATGTTTGTGGACCAATCGTCCAGTTAGTTTCTGACCGCCTGCTTTCTTGGTTTTTTTCTCGTCTTTTTTTTTTCTTGGGGGGGGGGGGGGGGGAGCATTTAAGGGAATAGCACGACACTTTCCTTCAATCGCGCGTTAGTTAAACTGCGCGAATCTGAAGCGGGTGGAAGGAGAAATTCCGAAATGCGTAGTCCCTCGCCGCTACGCGTATTCGGGCCGTCTCAGTGCGATCGTTTGTTTTGTAACTAATAACGGCGGAGTATCAAAGAAAAACAAATTCAGTGTTTCGGTTTTTAGGCAAAGTGCATTTAGAGGAGGCATGATCGCAAATACTCGGAACTAGTGAGAAGTAGCTGTGCAATGAGGCGCCAGTTAAACACCATAAAAGAAGTACACAAAAAAATGTATATATTGAGTGCGCGCTCCTTCGAAACAGAAGGCATTACACAGGAAAGTATACTTCAAGTACATTTAGGTCTAAATAATAGTGTTAAAAATACACTTTGAGCGTGTGGATCGTAGCGCTAGGACTGAGTTGATAGGACAAGCGGCAGTGTCCATATACACACGCAGGGTCAAAGCTACGCGAAAAGCATATTGAAATGTACTTCAGTTATTGAAAGGATATTTTGGTATAGTCTACATAAGCTTCAACCGTATTATTTGTTATATAATGGTTCATAGTTGGCATAATTTTAATTAATTGCTTTTTGGAATGTTGTTCCCATTTACAGCTATAATACTCTTGGTTGAAAAAAGGTCGGTGAGGAGTCATTGAACATAAAAATTTAAAGACACAAGTAAAGACGAGTTGACTCAAGGGTACATAAGGTGGTGGTAATTTTTTCCACACGACTTGAATTAACATGCAATCTGTACTTCTCCATAACCGTTTAATTTTTATTATATATTGCACGTGAGCTATTGGGCGATCCAACGGTAGCAGTAAGCGATACTGCGTTCACACGTGAAGGCGCCGTCAAATTACGAGCTGTCATATCGTAGGGTGGTGTAATTAAGGACACATTAAAACATTGGCTTTTGACTCATTTAAGTGCGTTACAACGACATGCAACTGCGAATTGCCGATAAATTTGTCTCGGTACCGGTACCTGGTGAGAAAGATCTCTTTCTCATAAAGAAAGGAGCTTAAAAGAACCCCGTATAGGCATTTCACGAAGAACCCCTTTAAGAAGTGCTTAAAATAACCTTTTTAGGCTTCAATATATGGCCCTATTTTGCACCCTAGAACGTTATTTTAAGCACCCCTAATATGTATTTTTTTATGAGAAACCTATAAGAGGTTTCATTAAGCTCTTTTTTTATGCGGAAGAGTTCTTCATCACCCACTTGCCGTTCTAGTGCGCCAGGGGGCGATAGTGCTTGAGGCGGATCCGTTCTTCACCAGCTGAAAGAGTTCTTGGGGCGTAAAAGATGGTTTCAAGAACGCTTTTATTTTTTAGAGTGTAATCATATAACTCACAAAACTAAACTAGAGAACGATTTCCCCGTACCGACGTCCCTGCCCGGGAGGTCCTCATCGATTCTTGGACTAGCCTGGCCCCGACGTGTTCGTCAGCCTGGAAAATTCAACGGTCGCAACAAAGTAAACCAATACGTAGGGAGGACAGGCTGGTGTCCCGGTAGCCTGCCGAAATGTTCCAATTTTTTAAATGGAGCGCCCTTTATCTTTATGTTTGGTCGACAGAGACGTCGACCAAACATTTTGGGACGACAGGGATGTCAACCCAATACCTTGCCTCCATTTCTTTGAATGGAAGGCACTTGGGTGATTACATAAAATAGTGCAACTTGGTTGAGTTTGTTGTACTGATAGGAGGAGCCCTGACAACTTGAACATCGTTATTTTTTTATTGTTGAGGACAACTGAAAATTATCCTTACGCGTAAAACTAAAATTGATAAGCGTTTAAGAATTATAACTTGGTGATTAAAAAATATGTTTGCAGATATTGATTTTTTCTAACATCCAGACTTCAAACACAAACATATCTGCGTTGTTTGACTGATGATAATTAATTACGAATACGGGAAAGGATATGACATAGAGGACGGAAACGGAAACCGGACTTTTTTCAATGAGCAACATCATGGAATGACACGAAATATAAAACCGCCTACTAAAGGTTTTAACGTACTCGAAGAAGGAAAGGAAAAAAATTGGTGAAGGGAAAAGAAATTTGTTATAAACTTAAAAATTAAAAACGCACTAGTGTCACGACGAGATTACTGATACCTCGCCGTAACGCTAGCGCCTTTTGAACATTTAAATTTATAGTAAATTTTCCTTTGCTTCACCATTTTTATCCTTATTTTCTTCGAGCACGTTGAAACCTTTGGGAGTGGTATATGTCATTCTATGTTGTTGCTAAATAAAAAAAAATTATGTTTCATCCATGTCCTTCGTGTTTTTAACCTTTCATGTATATCCGCAAAAAAAAATCTGGACATTTTGTATTCGATCATTTTTTATAGCTAAACTAAATAGCGGCCCTCAGTCCTATTTTATGCTGTGTCACCCTCCTTCTCTCTTTCTTTCTTCCGTATGAGACGTTTTTTTTTGTCTATATTAGCGATATGACGCTTCTCTGTCATACGAAGTTATATTTGCTATACGCAACGAATCATGCTTCTTGTCTGACATGTGATTTTGCTAGTTGCTTTAATGTGCCCTTTTATTTCATTTTCCATTTTACTTCATGTATCCTTCACTTGAATGTTGAACTAGCTGTTTCATTGTGTCTTTTTTATTTTTATCTTTCAGTGGGTATGCCATGTTTTGCTGAATGTATTCATTGCACTGACGACTGTTGAACTGAAGGGCAGAGACTCTATCAGGCTTCACACCTTCATCTCTGCCACCTGGGCGGAAAAACCCGCCAAACAAATAAAATAAAATAAGCTTTAGATGTACTACTTTCTTCTTCTTATTATTATTATTCACCATCATCAGCAGCACAGCTCATAGTCCGGGTCCTAAACATAAATAAAATATTTGTAACAAAATATGAAATATGACTCCTCACCCTTTCGAAGAGAAGCTTACCGGATAGTCGACCTGGGATGTCACCAGCTCGTCGTTCAAGAGGTCGGCCTCTGACACGTTTCCCCCGGCGATTGTAAGAAATATTGCTTCTGCTGCTGTAACTGATGCGTTCCGTCTTTCTCTTGCGTTTCTCTTGCGTGCTATTTTTAATTGTAAACAATTAATTTATTCCCGCATAATAATTTAGCATGCCGGACGTGTTTGTGCAAGGGCAAGGCCTGAAGTATTGATAGAGTTCCAATGTGCACGCTGCGCGCGCTCATGCAACCGTTTTGGTATTCATTTGATATTCCATATGCCAGACATTTATTTGGTATTATATGAAAGATAGAACGTTCATGTATGAAAATAAAATAATTCTTTATTTACAGAAACGACGATACGTATTCAGGAGTCAAATCAGGGGCGGATCCAGAACTCCGTTTTGGGGGAGGGGGGGCGGAAAATTTGAAAAGGATACTATTTTCCCGCTCTTTCTCGTGCACCGGGGGGTCCATTCATGTCAAATTGCCCTCCGAGAAGGGGGGAGGGGGGCTAATTTGGTTTGGGGGGGGGGGTCTGCCGCCGTCCTCTCTTAGATCCGCCACTGAGTCAAATGTGAACAAGCATTTACCAGGGCTTCTATATAACGAGGAGGCGTCCATCTTGAATGTTTTTTTTTTCGGCAATGCTTCGAGCTCCGGGTAATAGATGGCGCCTCATAATGTCCAAGAATGCATGGAAAAAAACGCATCAGCGCGAGGTGAGATCTATGGCCCTGACCTATAGCAACAAGAATAAAACGAACGCGTCTTCATAAGGAGACACAGTAACCGAGGGGGTTGAAGCTTGAGAATGACCCATTTCCAGAAACAAAAATTCAAAAGTCAGATAGAAAACTCTCGAACGAATCAATGACGTAGATGAAGGGATGGCGGATTTCTTCACCTTTTTTGGACGACTTCAAACCGGAAGTGTCGTTTAACGTTTCTTCTCATCTATCAAGGTGGTCAGGGGAGCGCGCGCCTGCAAACCTGCCGATTGCGCGCCTACTTCGCTCGGCGCTCGACATGTGTCCTTTCCCCACTTGCAGACGACGCATCACTTTTCCGTTCGAGTTTCTTATTTGAGCAGCATTCTTTGTAATCAGGGCGAGACGCGTATTAAAAACATAAAGAGTGAACGGACGTGATGAAGTCTGGTGAGCGACAGGAGGGATATCCCGAACTTCCTGCTCGCTTATAGATATAAATGACCATAATAAACTACTCGTCCGAGCCGTCACCGACTTTCTTGTTCTCATTCCTTTTAACGGTTTTAGCACAGTCAGCGGTGTGGTGCGTTTGCGATCGTCGGGATATATATATATATATATATATATATATATATATATATATATATATATATATATATATATATATATATGGGAGTGAGGTAAGATTGACAAGTGCAGCCGTAGTAATATTCTTAATCAATCAACCAATCAAAGCTTTACCGTGTTTCCCAATCAACTTTTAGGGGCCTTTTTTACGGTTACACTTTACATCATAAAACAGCACTATACTGTCCTTAAACTTTTTAAAATATATAAAGAAGTCCACGTGAGGTTAAAAAACTTGTTGTACATGAGCATCATCCGTGTCAGCATAAGACTGGACTCGAAACAAGTAAAAAAGGAGTAGGCCTTTTTCGGCGCTGGGGGACATGAATTGAGATTCTACTCAATACCATTGGGGAATCAAAAACACAATTGAACAACTTATAACTTATAAAAAAAACACCATGTTGCAAACTAGTCGCATACTTGAAAGAGGCGAGAAACCAAGAGTGTCCAAAAGAAGCACATAATCATAAAAAACACTCCGTCCAATGTGGTGATCGTAGACAATTCTCACAAGTCGTCTCCGTAAAATTCACCGGCCACAGGCGTGTGGATACTACGATAAATTTTCACGTCATCAGCATACTGAAGCATCATTGAGTCACTCACACTAGTGACAAGATCATTTACAAGAAAAATATTAAAAGAAAAGATTCATGGTTCGACCCGAGTGGCACCGCAGAGTTCAACAGATAAGGAAATGATTTGCATCCTATGTAGGACACCATGTCTGAAGGTTCACCAAGGCAACTAGCAAACCCGTCGCAGAAACCCGAAGAAAGGCCCATATGTAACACCTTCGACAGCAATAAATTGTGATCTACGAGGTCAAACGCCTTCAAACAGTCAAAATAAATAACATCAACTTGACCACGAGACCCAACTAGAAGTTTCGCGAACTCCAAAAAGGTTAAAAAGATTTGATTAAACAGATAGTCCACGACAAAAACAGTGCTGATTTGGACTGAGCGTCTGCTTAAAATGTAAACTTACGCACTTAAAAATGACTTTTCAAAAATCCTTCGGAAAAGCAGAAAGCAATGCAGTTGGTCTGTAGTTATCGATACATGTGGAGCTACCAGATTTATGTACTGGCACAACCAAAGCAGTTTTCCAGGCTGACGGAAATGTACTTGTTATTAAGGACATGCTGAAATTGTGATGCAGTACAGGAGCCGAGATATCAGAGTACCCTTTAACAATAAAGGCTGTGATCCCATCTTCCCCACATGACCTTTGTGGGGCAAGTTCTTTTATGGCCGAGGCCACGTCATCAATAGCCAATACAGGAATTGACATCAGAAGGGGATTTTCAGAACACATTCCCTTAAAAATGCTTGCGCGACTACTTACCGCATGACGCTTGAAGAGCCAATGTCTGCGATCTACGAAATCAGCTGAGCGAATGATGAGGTGGAACATCCGTTTAGACCCAAAAATAAAATCTGCGCTGTGGCATTACGCAATGCAAAACGTCATGCTTGAATTGCGTACTGCCACAGCGAAGACTTAAATTTGAGGTCTAAACAGATGTTTCGCCGCATCATTCGCTGAGCTGATTTCGTATATCGCAGAGATTGGCTCTTTGAGTGTTTTGTGGGCAAGTAGAAGCGCAGGCATTTTTTAGAGTGCAGGGTTGCGTTGTTGGACTGGGGGCATTGGGGTTTCCTATTGATCAGAAGTATTCTGCAAAGAGATTCTGCACACACTGAATGAGTCAGAGACATGACCTGTCTGAGTTTTCAGAGTTATAGCATCAGCTCTACTGGATGGCCTACTATACCTAACATATTCCCAGAGGCGGTCGGGACAGCGCTTAAGGTCAGACTCAATGGAGTCATGCAGTTGGAATTTGTCTCGTTTAATTAAACGCTTCACGGCAGAACGATACTCCTTAAATAAAGGGTGCCATTTGTCCAAGCCAGACGACTTATATATTTTGTGATAGCGCGATTTCAAAGTCAGTGCCCGCCAGAGATCACGTGAGAACCACCAAGGAAATTTACCTCGGCTACCATGTTTCATCGGTATATAGCTGTCCATAGCAGACTTTAAACGATATATCAGCCGAGAGACGGCACTGTCAACATCAGCCCACTCGTAAAGAGTGTCCCAGTTAATATCGCACAAATGCTCATAAAACCCGAGGTAGTCACCACGAGCGTAGTCAAACATCGGAGCCCGCGCGTCCGATCTGACACTAAAGGGAAATGAAACCACCATTGAAAGTGGCGGATGCCACTCAACAGGAACGACTGGAAAAGCAACAACGCTCTGCGAGATCACTCTGATGCTTGTTTTGCACAGGTTAAGGAAGTTACTGGCAGCATTTACGGCACGACTAATGTGCTGAAAACCATTCAAATGGTTTTCCGAACGAAGAGGGAATAAAGCGATTACTGAATGTATGTATTTATTGCTCCTGGCCCAATTTTTCGCCAGCACTTTTTCCCTTTCTCTTCCTCTAATTTCGATGCAATAAATTCAAAATTACTTCCTCTTTTCTTCGTTCACAATATATATATATATATATATATATATATATATATGTATAAAAGTAAAAAAGCCACTGAGGTTCAAACAAACTTGGATAGTTTAATCGTACGTTTCGGAGGGGGACCCTCCTTCCTTCGAAACGTCCGATTAAACTATCCAAGTTTGTTTGAACTCTACATGTGTATGCGTATATATATACATATATATATATATATATATATATATATATATATATATATATATATATATATATATATATAAGAGACCGAGAGAGACACTTCTAAATTTCTAGAAATTGCTAAATGCTTTCGCCGTCTACGTCATAAAAAGAAAAAAAAGAAAAGAGAAACGTGGAGGATTCCGGATCGAGGGGAGGGGCGGATTTTTTATATGCTTTTTCGCATGCTATAATGTTGCAATTGCGAATAACCTTTTTGGCCGATTATACGCGCCCTCCTGAAGTGTTTCAGACGATAAAAAATGTATCAACGTTGGGGCTGTCAGTGGCCCTTTAAGTATATATACCCGCGTTTCGTTTTAATAAATGACATTAATAGGTATGCAATAAAAGAAAAAAAAGAACAGGCAACTTGGTGGACTAATCCTAAAATAAACTCGACACTAGAAAAAAAAAAGATAATCCCGCAGAACGTTTGGAAAACAGCTCCTGCTTTAGCAAGTAAAGCAGTGGCTGTGTTGGAGACGTTGTGAGTGCTTTTCCATTTAGTTTTTATTCTCGGATTTTTGTGGACTAGATAACGACCGTTTATCCTTAAGGGACTCTGAAGAAACGTAATAAGTATTTTGTAAATTACGTACTTTACAATTTTTGAATAAACGTATTGTTCAAAACGATTAAAAAAACAACAACTTAGGATACCTAAAGAAACGTTTTCTTTGTTGTCTTTGTTGTCTTTTTCACCACTCATAAAGTGATTTTACATCAGTCACTCAACTGCATCGACACAGTTGAGTGGCTGGCCCAACACGCGCTTTTATCGTGGCAATATCTGCGGCTAAAGGACTTATGAAAGCGGCAAGCTCGTGCATGAGCCGTCAATACAATAGACTAGTGCCACTAAATAAGCTATGCTTCAGAGTAACGACACTTATCCATCTTGTGGCTTAAAATCATGGTTGCCATTTATCTTAATCTTTATCTTAAATCACAGCGAACATGTTTCCGTCCTCCACTTATGTTTGAACAGTTCGCGACAGAGCAAAGCAATATATTAAATGACCATATGCGAAATGCAAAGCGCCACCTGGTGGGGCGCCGAAAAACATGCTTCGTTTCACCAGCTGGTTTCGACGCTGCCAAAGGCCAGGGCGCGAAAGCATAGTTCTGAAGAATCCTTCGCTAGTACAAGCACTCGCGCAGAGAAAGTGCTTTCGAAAACTAGGCGCCCGCTCCCGTGCCTTTGCTGGCACTCATAGCCAAATCGCGAGCTGAAGTGCAAGTCCGCCATGTTGTTTGCGGCGAGAAACCAGCGACCAGTGGATGGGCGACAAGCACTTACATGTGCAAGAGCGTAAAACACTACTCACTCATAGCAGCCAGGTGTGGTAAAGATCGATGACGTTGAGCAGAATATAGATCGATGACGTTGACAAACAGAATACGAATCTCGCCGCAACAAAGATGGCAGCGCACAGAGTGTTGCCAGACGTTCGAACAATTTCGTATATGGTATATTGTGCCTTCGTTATACCCATTTGAGCTGCGTCGCTGTGGTTGCCACTGGTATTAGTCTACCATAGTCGCTTCCAAAGTGAGAACGGCATGGAGAACGTATAGTTGTCTTGCCTTCGGCGCGAGCTTCCTACATTCGACGACGCGTCCCTTGCACATCGAGCGCGCAAGGGCATCTGGTTAAGCACGGCAGAAGGCATGGGGAGTGTACTGGAGCCGCGTATGTTCGTAAGACACGCCCTGCCGTTGTCCCTATGTCAGTGACTGCAGGGCCTGTTTCGTTGGTGATTGACGCAGTGAAGCGCAAAGCGTGTCTTAGACACATACCTGCCACAGCAACTTTAAAACGAAACAAAAATAGATATTATTTTTTTGAAGGGGGTGGCTTAGTGGGTATGTATATTTTAAAGTCGGGTGTATTTCGGAGGTGGCTTTAGCCCCATATAAACCCACCCACTCTCTCTGGCTACGTCACTGTTTGGAGGACACCATGAGCAAATGAGCACATTCAACTAAACACCGAAAAAAACAAAAAAAACGAGGTCATAAGGTGTTTTTGTTTTTGTTTCTGGGTTACTATTACCAACGAAGTGCAACGGAGAACCCTACCAGCTTACGCCACTACTTCATCTGGGTGATTTATGCTGCTTTGAATTACTAGAATTTCATTGTAGCACAATTTCTTACCGCTAAAGAAAGGGACACTAATAACTTGTACCGCCTGTCACATAAAACAGAGGTTCTCATCGGCTCAGTAATCAAGCGCTATTACCATAAACATTGGAGAATAATGGAAGCGCACATGCGGTAACATAAATTTAATAATAGCCGAAATCCAACGGTAGTTCCCTGGCGTATCGCAGTAAAGAAAATACGAAAGGAAAGAGGGGAGGGGAGGGGGGAAATGAGGTGGGGGGGGGGGGAAGCTGGCACGTTTTACAGCCGCTGGCTGGAACTCTCTTAAGGGATTTAATATATTTTTGTTTGAGCCACGTCTTATGGTCGCTGCGTCCAACTTTCTCTGGTTATTATTTTTGTCCTTTCTCCAGAGACCGTAGTCTTTTTGTTCACAGCTAAAGACGTAGCTGGCGCGCGGACACGTATTCAACTTCCTCGCGCGCCAAGCTCCAAATGGGAGTATAAATTGTGCTGCGGACGACGACTCTAAATTCTACTTTACGAGGGCGTCCCGCTCTCTAACTGCCCACCAACGAGCGCTCCTCGCGTGTTATGATTTCCTTCGAGGAGAGGAACACGACAGGTAGAACGTTAGGTGAAACCCTATTTGGCGCCACACGTGACACTACGTTTGGAAAAGCGCGCGACACCATGTACTTATCCTTCACACGTAGATGGCTTTGCGCCGCCTACGTGTTTGCTACGTGTCCCGAAACACCCGGGGTTATAGTGCCGAGGAGATGGGCTTTCTACGCGGCCAGGGTACAAAGGAACGGTGAGAATGGGCCGAAAGAAGAAACCTATCAATAACGCAATATGAGGTAAGAAAAAAAAAAACTTCCCAGTAACAAAAAACAAAACGAAAACGCAACCTTTATCAAGCTGACAAAGCACACAAGCTGTGTTGAGCGAAAAACCACCACCTCGTGGAGTCACCTCTCAGAAATTGAGGTCACGTGACATGCTCACATCAATTTACTCCCTGAATTTAGTGAAACAATTGGTAGCGACCTTCGTTTTCAAAGCCTATAATGCATGAAATGCAGTATTTAAGGAGTGTTCGTTTAAAATTGTTTAGAGAGGACATAAAGCAGTCGTTTCAAAAAGTGAAGAACCTTTTTTTTTTATCTGAAGGAAGATTGATTTTGAACATAGCTCACGTGGTATCGATTTGCTCGCCAATGTTTGCGGTGAAACTGAATTGGTGCATAATTTACGTGGCGTCAAGTCACCTGACATTAATTTCCTCGACAAAGTCAGCGTGGACACAGAATTCGTAAATAGGTAACATGTCACTTGTCCGTGAGGACAAGTGACATCACTTTTCTTGCTATGCTTAGGGGATAAACTGAATTGGTTTAGAGGTCTTGTGACAGCAGGTCACGTGATGTCAATTTCCCCGCTAAATTTAGCGGCGAAACGAAATTGGTGCGTAGGTCACGTGATCAGGTCATGTGAAGTCATTTTTCCCCAGCAAGGAAACCGAATTGGTGCCTAGGTCACGTGACGTTAGGTCACCTGATATAAAATTTTCCGATAAATTTAGCGTGTATGAATTTGAGGTGAGTTTCGATACAAATTGCAATATTATTGCACTGCACTACTGTTCTAAGATTGTTGCGAAGGCTGTCTTGTACCCTTGCAGTTGTGAAATGTCTAGCCTATTGAGCACTGTGCTGACGTTCGTATAGATAGTTTTCTTTTAGTCTATGAAATTTAAAGCAAACGGGTTTTAGTGGCAGTATTTTGTACATTTGTTTTGATACCCACCCCTAAAATGTGAGGTGTCTAATGCTGTCAATTAAATGCTGGTGTTTTTCTTTCAATTTTTTTTAACGTTCGGTAGGCGATTTGGTCTACAGCGTCACTAACGTGAAGCTTTAACATTTTGAGAGCAAATGATAATTAAAAATATAAGCTGTTTACTCAAGAACATATACTTGCACAAATTTACATGGTGCAATACTTCCCCTGAAGAAAAGCGTGATGCCACACAGGGCCATCAACATCTCCATTGCGAACAAAATGATAGTTGGCAATGGCTTCGCCGTTTCTATCAGGCGGCAGCTTTTGCCATCTACCTTACGACGTTTGTGCCCCCACAGCTCGCCCTTTTCGAAAGCTAAGGATGATGATAACGGTGCGGCCGTCGCAAACGCGTTTGCACAGAAAATTGCTCTTAAAACTAGCTTTTGGATATTTTGTTACCTTCCTCGTCATTTCATAGTACTGTCTTTGTTGGCGGTTTCGCAACAATTCTCCCGACAGTATCCAAACCACTTTTAATAAGCCTTGACTGCTTCTTTCTGCCGACCCTGTAACCAAGGCTCGTTATTTCTAGCCTCAAAGTCGACCAAGTTATCTACAGTTCTGTTGATGCTCCGCCTCGCACCTTCTAAATGACACTGCGAATACCTATACCATTCAGTTTTCTTGGTTTGGTGTGTACGTTTTGGGAGATGCCCGCAGCATTAACCTGACTTAACTCGATCGTCGTAAAGTTCCTTGATTTCGGCGAGAAATGTACGCCCAGAAAATCGTCGTACATTGTATAATGAAGGAGAGTGCTCGGGACCTATATTATTTCGCATCGCAGGTCTTTGGTCGGTAAAAACGTTATGCTGGTTCTATGAAAATAGAAGGCGGCGTGAAGTTATGGTTCGCCTCCGTAAAGGGAGTCAACTCCCTCTCAGCTGCGAAGATGGACAATTTGTGCAGTGTGGTGCCGCTGCTATACGGGTAGAAATTGAGGGAGAGGAGGACATGAGAGTACGTGGGGACGTTGGAACACCGATTCTGGTTAGTATGATTAGTGGGTAAAGACGTAAAGCTAGCTGCCTTCATCTCTGCTCACTGTTGGAACGCCGGCGTTCGGCGTTCAAACGCGTTCGAAGAGCGAGTAAACGCAGCTAGCCTTAAGTTTACCTGTTAATGATTCCAACCAGAGCTCGGTGTTCTGCCGTCCACGCTCGCTCTCATCTCCTCCTCTCCCCCAGTTTCTGCCCGTATATTCGCTAACAGAACTTGGAAACACAGGGCGGGGTGAGTCCCGCGCATCTGATTACCACTCCGGAGTCAATCAGGTTGCCTCATTAGTCGATGATAATGACGAGCCAGCCAATCACGAGGCGTGAGACGCCTTGCGTTTCGTTATGCTCCTATATAAATTACGCAGGAGAGATTGAGCGAATGCGAAGCGCAGGTAAGGACCTGTCCGTATACTTGCCTAAACAGGTGAGAGTGTATGTTTGAGGATTCACCTTGTATCGGCCTGCAAACTGAACGTTCGTTTCATGTGTTTTTTTTGGAACAGAGCCAGCCAAGTGCGCTGGCGCCATTTTAGAACAATAAGAAACAAAAATCTTGAAGGGCACAGAGTATAACTTCTGGCTGTTTTACTGACTGCAATGTGTATGTAGCCCTTACAAGAATAATCAATGAGTTTCTATTGAGTTTCTAAAGTATTCTATAGGAATATATTAGAAACTCAATAGAAACTCATTTATCATTTTGTAAGGGAGCAGTTCCTATCATATCGATTCCAGTGGGGCGATTCTACTCTCGTGTGTTGGCGTAAAAAAACAACAACAAAAATATTAAAGAGAGTGAAAAGAAGAGAGAGGTAAGGAAAGGTTTTGAGAGAAGTTTGAGAGAAAGACAGGGAGATTACTAGAGGAACGGAGGTGGCAGCGCGAGTTCCACTGTTCTACTACGCGTGGTAGTCCTCTTTTTATAGCTTGCTCTGAAACTCAAAACTAAAAAGACGCGGGCAGAACCAAGGTTTGAATTCTCTAGTGTACAAGTTACCCAAAACTTTGTCTTTATTATTTTTTAAGAAGCCACCTGTTTAGTTTTTTTCTTCTTCTAATTCGGTGGTTTGTTTTGGCAAAGTAATTCAGTCCTATTTTATTGTAGTTGGTGCTCTTCGTTTGTAATTGCGCGTTGTCGTCTGCAATCCTCACAGGGACATAACGAGGAGCTTTTCCCGGATGCGGGTGCGCTCGTTTAGCTGTTGCCGACTTCGCGTCAAGTTTTTGTCGCTCTTTCTCATACTTTGTTTTAGCTTTCTGTGCGTCGGCAAGCTTATTTGTAGACCTGCCTGCCTTTCACAATCAGAGAATGGCCAGGATGCCGGGCAACTAAAGCACCTGCTACCCATTAAGTGTCTTTTTTCTACTCTTTGTTTGCAACCTAAACCTATTGTGGCCACCGGTTGAAAACGGTGCCTGACTCAGCTACCTGTATGAACACATTGTCATGCATTGAACAAAATGAGCAAGGTGACAGAGTAAGCCCTATTTATTGAGTTATCTATTTGGCATGAAAATCACCTCTTTTGTTTAACATCGTGTGATAAGAAATGTATTTTGGGAACGTTCTGGGCTTCATAATGTTGCTTAGCGCAGACGTGATACAAACACCGACTTAGCGCTAAGGTCCTCTTAAAGCGTGTGTCTTCAAAGTATGTCAATTCTGCGTTTTGTTGTTCTGGCATGCTCTAAGTTCTTACTGCTTTTTTTTTAGGTTCTGGCGTCTGTAGTTCAAGCAACGTCGAGAGTTGGGGTAATTGGTATTCGTTGATCATAATGCACAAACAGTGAAAAAAAAATACACAGAGAGAGAGCAGAAGAAGCACGCAAACAGGACGAGCACGAAAATAAATGAAGGAACCAAACAGGCACTATCACTCATACATGTGTCAAACCCCTTGCCCTATCACACCCGTAGCCGTCACGTCACCACCTGGCCACCTCTCACTCTCGCGCACAAAAATGCAATGTCTTTTTCCGAAAGCGGAATCGACGCTTCACTTACGCACTGATTCGCCAGAGTGATAATGAGAAAAGAATCAAGCACTAATTTCGCCATTCTTTGTTTCTTCCTAAAATTGTAGCGTAACCAAAGGACGGTTTATGCTTGCAAACTTGGCAGCGTAATGGGAGGTGCCCTCCATCCGGTGTAGATATGTTTCTCTCTGCACCGTCGTTTGGTGACGCTACAGTTTTAGAAGAAACAAAGGTAGAATAATGAGAGAAGCGCTCGGGGATTTTCACATTGTCGATCTGAGGGATCAGTGCGCAAGTGAAGCGTCAATAGCACGTTCTGAAAGGGTACTCTGAAATTTTCAGCTCGAGTGAGATGTTGCCACGTGGTAATATGTGACGGCTATGGCGTGATAGGGCAAGGGGTCGTTGACGCATATACGACTGATAGTGCCTGTTTGGTTATTTAATCTATTTTTTGTCGTTTCTTGGAATAAAAACTTCAGTTACGAGTTAGTGTTCGTCCTGTTTGCGTGTTTCTTCTGCTCCGTCCGTGCTTTGTTTTGCGCTGTTTCTACATTAGGATCAAACGTCTGTAACTCGTATCCCACTGTAGCTCACTTGAGTAAAATCATGTGATTATTATTGCCTTGTCCGGGGTAAAGACTTCGCGGGGATTTTATTCCTAAGCTTCTTTCCAACGAAATCTTTCCCGCGTCAAATTTGATCTTCAGCCGCACCCTTAGAGGATATGGTGCTCGACACTACCTGCGACAACGGGTCAGTGTTGCAGTAGCGCTAACAGTATCGATCTCCGTATAAATCTCATAAATCCAGAAACTGAGCCAACAACACCCTTACTCGTTGTCACATAAGAAACAAAAAGAAAAACAACGTTTTAAGCACTATTTGTGCGCTGCACGAAGTAGCTCTTAAAACATTTGGGTGTCGATGGAAGTATCCATGCTTTTGGCGTTTGAAAGTGTACGTCTTGATAAAATAACGGCATGCTAAAGTAAAATTCACCCACATATATCTTAATTCACCACATAAATGAGTAAATCTGTAATGCTCCGCGAGAAGCCGGACTTTTTTTACTCGACGGTTCTTCAGGTGAATACGAGTAGAGATAGAAAGCCGCAGCGCTGAAGTTTCCTACGTCGCCTACTGCGGGCCAGCGCGGGCCGGGCACAAATCGGACACGAGCGCTGTGTTAGCGTTGGGCAGGACTCAAGTCAAATCGGTGAGAACACGAGTCCCGACCGAAGACATCGCTTGTATCTAGTCCGTAATCCGCAGTAGGTGACGGAAAACTCCTCACGGCGACTTTCTTTCTCGGTGGTATTGGTCGAGTGCGCTTGGTTTAGGCGACTCAAATCTTCCTTTACCGCCACCGAAAAATAAATATTGGATCCGCCGTGAAAGTCGCTAGACAGCACTGTGTTTAAATAAAGGTCTAATGACCTATAACAGATGTACGTATAATGAACCCTGGGGCAAGCGCATACGAAAGGTTCTTGAGAGAGATCATCTGCTCCTGTTCCTGAGATCCCGAGGAGAGAGCATAAGGGCTTTGGCCCTGAGAGTTATGATTCTGGAACACAGTACAGAGCTTTAGTGGATCGTTCTGATGACTGCGATAACGGTACCCATATTGTTATGGGGCAATCGTTATGGGGGTATTGGAGGTGAGGGAACGATATAGTAAAACTCTCTAGTATACACCGTTTCACCTAACGATGGACCATAAGGATGGTATACAAAACAGCACAGACAGAACAGCACACGACAAAACAGCCCGCGACAAAGCAGCACCCATCAAAATAGCACGCGACAGAACTGCACAGCCACAAAACGGCACAACGACAGAAGAATACGTGCCAAAACAGCGCGGGGTCAAAACAGCACAGCGACAAAACAGCACGCATGCGGCAACTTCGAGCGCGCTCTTCACCTCTCTCTGCGCGAATAATTTGAAACCTCCTTGACCCTTTCATTTATTGTCGCTAGGTTGTAAAGGATTTATTGCCTATTTCAGTGCTTACAAACTCCGCAACCCGGAGACCCACCGCAAAATATAAAATATCGCGTCACGACCCCCGCTTTCGCTTTTCACGAGGACTACAAGAGTCAGTTTCAATGATGAGTACCAGTAGCAATCCACGTAAGAAAATGTATGTTAAAGCTAGCTAAACTAAAATCCCTCAGAAACAAAATTGCTGATGGCAGCAATTGCTTCGCGACCCTCCCTGGATCTGTCGGACCTACAGTTTGGAAAGGCACAGACGTTGGCAGTGAACCGCAATTTCTAGCACAACAGGAGTTTCCGATAGGCTCCAGCATAAAGCATTCCCGTAAGGTAACAAGCGGAAAGCTTTAAAGGGATGCTGAACCAAACTTTTCAGTGCCTATGATACGGGACGCACGATTTTTCTCCGAGCCAACAGCCGCCGGTGTGCGCGAGCACATGCAACGAATTTGAAAGTCATAGTTCCCCATTCACGCTTAAGACGGCAGTGAAATGTGTGGGCTCCGGGGAAAAGGAGAATAAGGACAAGCGTTTCATCTCCACAGGGGGGTCTGGTGTAAAAGGCAAGCGATTAATTGGTCTGACAAGCACGTGGCTTTCCCTTTGGGCATGAAAAGCCTGTTTTTATTCTCCTGCGGCCCGAAGCCCAAATATTTCACCGTCATCTTAAGCGCGAATGGGGGACTATGACGTCAATTTCGTTCCGCGTGCTCGGGCTACACCGGTGGCTGCTGGCTGCGTGGAAAAAACGTGCGCCACTTATTATGGACACTAAATTATTTGGTTCAGTATCCCTTTACACTATTAAATGCAATTGTTCGAACCTCCTTCTTACAGCGAAGCTGTTGTTGGTACGTTTGTCGAATTTTTTCGTGTCGTTGATAGTCAGCAGAAAAAACGGTCCGTATTAACTGAAAAAGGTCAGTATTTTCGAGGGCATTTGGAGGGGGGAGAGAGGGGCGTGATTTATTACTGACCGTATGACCACTTCCCTTCGCAGTTTTCAGCTTGTCCCCGAGATCGGTTAAACTTTCAACAAAAGCTCCGGGGGCGCAGGGGTCTTCAGGGCGAAATCTGGGTTTTTCACCTGATAGGGATTTGTGTGCCGAATCTTTGTTCAAAGAAGAGAGTTTAATCGTGAAGGGAACAATGAAAATCAAGGGCGTGCGTAAATGCCGCACATTTTCAACACCCCTAGCTTCCGTCTGCTAGAAGAGGGCATAACTACGATTGTTTTATTGTCGTTTTTGTGGTCGGCGTGAATTTACCATCTCTTGCAGTCGTGAAAATGGGGAAAAATCGCACTGAGTACAATGCTTGCAAATTTCTGGATTTTGATATTTGCCTCTCCGACCGAAGTGGTAGTGAAGCTCATGTTTCTCCTGTGTACAAATACGAGCACACGACAATAATGTCAGATCACGATAGGGCCCCAGTGCGTCTTGCAGAACAGGTCGCGTCGACTGCCACAGACAGCAACAAATAAGAAAACCAGTACCTGGTTTACTCACGATACATTTTAAACAAATGCTTTTGAATATTGCATTTTCATCAGTATACTGGTTTTCGTCAATAAACCGAAAAGAACCGAGATGTTTATGAGTCTACAAATCTTCACCGCAAATAAACCGAAAACTTCTGTTTGGAATAAAAACCGAAAAAAGTACGCCGAATTTCCAAATAATAAAAAACGAAAACGCCAAACCCTAGCTATACTGTCAATGTCCTGTTTTGACGCTGTGCTGTTCTGTCGCGGTGCTGTTTTGAGGCTGTTCTGTTTCTGTCGCTGTGCTATTTTGACGCTGGGCTGTTTTAACGTCGTGCTGTTTTAGCACGTGCTCTTCTTTCTCCGTGGCATTTTGACGCTGTGCTGTTTTGTCGCGTGCTATTTTAACGCGTGCTGTATTGTCACCGTGCTGTTTTGTCGCGTGCTGCTTTGTCTTGCGCTGTTCTGTCATGGTGCCGGTATACAATACATCGAAGCCAATACAACGCCATCTTAGTGTTACGTAATCTACATGAAGGAAGCAGCTGCGAGCAGTTGTTCTTCGTAAGGTGAAGGTAGTATACCACAGACAGAGGTTATGCGAATCGTGCAGCACCAGCCAAGAGGAGAATGTCTGGCTGCGCTTCTTGATACGCGGTGAGCTGTGTGAAGACATCCGTTACTTTTTCGCCAAAAAAGGTGTGAAAACTATCCTCTAGGAGAAGGACGTCACATGCGTAGTGCACTACAAATAAAAGACCTATTCAACCAGGCACACTATACGCACGCAATGATTTTTTTAAGCGTAAGCATTAAAACGTTTCTTTTGACGAAAACCCGGCGCTTTCTTTCGTTTGTCAGTTGTCGCGTGCGACACTACCATTTGTCCGAAGCGCTGACGTGAGGACGCGTCAACCTCTCCTCTTTCCCCGGCGTTGACAAACTGACAGACACCACCGGGTTTTCGTCAAAACTAGCCCTTTCGTTTTAGGCAAAACCACGCGCACAGCTGGCACGAAGCTATAGACGAGGAAGCACCGCGCAATACCTTCTAGATAACAAAGCCGTAGTGCTAAATGAGATGACTTAATGAAAGGAGGCCAACGCTGGACACAGATTTGAAACGAATGCTGCGTCAGCGCTTGGCTTCGAGTCAAGTTTGAGCCGAACGTTGACGCAATCGTCGTGTCCGATCTGTGTCCAGCGTTGCCCTTCTCTGATAACACCATCTCATTCAGCCCTACGGAAACGTTATCTAGGAGGTGTTGCGCCGCGGCGTGGTGGAATGCGGGCGTGTTCAGTTGCCGCTCTGCTGTCGCCGGTTGTTCTTCGCTCTAGGTTTTCGTAGTAGCGGTGCGTGGGCTGTGATGTGTATGTGTAGTTAAAATGAGGGATGCGGTTCACTCCACGAGTAATATGGATCCAGTTCCTTCCATGAGTGGTATAAATGTGGTTATTTGCACGAGTGATATGGATGACCGTATCCAAGGGTGTCGAAGTACTCTGACAGGCTGGGTACAAAAAAGGGGTGAGAACAATTACAGGAAGATCCATTGGTGGAATCTTGGGAAATCCGTTAGCATGACCCTTGTCAAACGCCACACACGTCCCTCTTTGGGAAACGATAATACGGACCCCGTAACCAGGTCAAAAAATGCAGCACAAATACTAAAAGTCATAAAGAAGTCCAAAAGAAAGAAGTGAAGGGGTCAGAGTTAGCGTTTCCCAAAGAGGAACGCGTGTGGCGTTTCCAAGGGACATGCTAACGCAATCTCGAAGGATCCACCAATGAATCTTCCTGTTTTTGTTTTTATTATTTCTCCTAAACAGGTCGCCCTGCATTTTAGTGGACGCTTTTTTATCTTCACATTCAATTTATTTTTGTTCTATTTTTTTGTACTTTGTACTTCCTCGCGCACAGCCTCGGCGACGGAGAGTGTCGCTGGACGACTAGTGACTGGCAGCAATCTTTGGAGTTCCTCCTGGACGACCTTCCGGCTAAGTTCGCGGATGTCCGGGGTACCAGGGGCGATTTAGCCGCTAAGCAGGGTAGGATGCAGCGACGCCTGAATGTCGCTTGTAGTGGGCGCGCTCGATTCTTTGTTGCCTCAGTGACGAAGGATTCGACGGTTGTCGACAGATTGCGGACGAGGCCTCCAAAGATGTAGTCTCTTACCCCGCGCATGATGTCCCGCAGCTTCTTGTCGCCTGTGGCTTGTGGGTCGGCATGGGCGTTCAGGCGGAGGACATCTTCAACGAAGCTGGTGACGCTTTTGGTGGGGCTTTGGGTTGGCATACGAAAAAGATCCTCTGCTCTTTCCCGTCGCTGTTGGGTGGTGAACGGCCGCTTCAGCTCGGCCACGCAGATCTTCCACGATGTAGGTGAAGCCTCGGGGTTCTTGAACCAGTGCCTGGAAGTACCCTCCAGCGAAGAGTAGAGGTTTTGCGGGCACTGCTCAGCGGTCCATCCGTTGTGGCGTGCCACGCGCTTGTAGTGTTAGATCCAGTTATGAACGTCCTCGTGTATCTCGCCGTGTAAGGGTGTCGGCGTACATGGAGCGACGGGCAGATGGACGATAGTAATGCGCGTCCGAGTTCTGCTGGGACATCGTCGTCGTCTTGGACTTCCGCTTCACGAATAAAAGGCCGAATTGAGGGGCTGCCCTCGGGTGCGGCGGCTGGATCGGGTTTCGAGTTCGTCAACGGGGATTAGCTTTCCCGGACTTGGAAAAGATCGAGCCCGTCTGTTCTTCTGAGGGTACCTTTCGTGGGCATGGAATAC
Source organism: Ixodes ricinus (assembly GCA_037355805.1). Classification (NCBI taxonomy): domain Eukaryota; kingdom Metazoa; phylum Arthropoda; class Arachnida; order Ixodida; family Ixodidae; genus Ixodes; species Ixodes ricinus. The sequence continues at coordinate 75,146 of JAZHYW010014915.1, read as the reverse complement.
GGTACCCAGCACCTCCGCCAAAATGTCATGAATGCCAATCAATGAAGCTACGATAATTAAAGCAACCTATACGTTTAATGGGGAAAACTTTGCCCAAAACAAAATAAAGAAGGCTAGCGTCGCAGGTGTCGACGGTGGCGTAACAGCAGGATCCAGCGCTCGGGCGGAACTGCTTCCGGCTCGCTACGCCGAGCATTTTTGCACACGCGTGGTCTGCTGGAACAGTCGGCGTAGAAGATTCTACGCATAAAACATTCGGACCTCGAACAATCAACAGGGTTCTTGAATTTACGAGAATCGACATTTAAGAAATGACAAAAAGTTGCATCCATTCCCAGGAAACGAACCTCGGCCCTTTGCATGGGAGCCAAGCAGGATAGCCACTCGGCCACGGGCGCGCTTCCTCCAAGTCGTGCGTGGCAATATTATGCTTAGTAATTAAAACCTGAATATTTCTGCCCGCTCTGTTCCCTTCCAAGGAATTCGAAAGAATTTGACGGCACGCTTCCTATATTAGTCAAGACTTTGGTTTTAGATAGTTGGTTCATGATGATTTAAAAGGTTAAAGCGCGAAACAAACACGAGGAAGAAAACACACACGACACAGACAGGCGCTAACTTGCCACTGATATTTACTCCCAGTCAGTCAAACCAGCACACATGCGCCAAAAAAGTTATCAATCATGCCTCCACTTCATATTAAAAAAATTCATCTGAATTGGAGACATGCCTGGCAACTTGGTTTGCGCATGTGCGCTGATTTCACAGACATTGACTAAATGTCAGTTGCAGGTTAGCGCCTGTTTGTGTCGTAGCGTTTTCTTTTTCGTCCTTGTCCTTTCGCGCTTTTAGACTTTTAAATTATATTAGTCCTTCGCCTTTTATAAAATCCTCCACGATAAACATTTCACCAATGAACTCTTTTTGCCTCCTTTTCTCTTCCCAGACGCACACGTACACATACACGCACAGATGCGCGCACACGTAGAGGCAGGCACATTCGTACACACACACACGTAGACACACACACGCACACAAACATACACGCACGCGCGCGCAGGCGCACAACACACACGCACACGAAGATACACGCGCGCACACACACGCACGCACGCGATCATACGGATAAACATGCAGACGCACACATACACACATACGCAATGCCATACACAAACACACACACGAGAACACGAACGAGACACGACGCACGCACACACAGACTGCTCGATTTCATGCCGGAAGGACCGCTCTTCCTTGGCAGTTATAATTTTCGTTTCGTTTATAGTTTTTTGTGTCGCTGTCAGCGATTTTTCCTGATCTATGTATCCGTAGGTGAACCGGCTGCTTCCATTAAATTTAGTATTTTTTTTCTTTTTTTTTCTGTATATTTGCAGGTGAGAGTAGGGCAAGAGATGGTGGTCCTCGAAATCATAAGACTTACGTTCTTTTGTTATCGATATTGTAGCACCAAGTTCTGGTACCCGAAGTTTCCAAGTTGCTTTTTCGCTGACGAGAAACTTTACGGGGGCAGATATCGTTCCTTCATGGAAGCTTTGCAGCCGATGTAACTCGAAGGTAACTCTTGCACAAAAAAAAGAAATAAATAAAACCGAAAGTTTGACAGGTCGAATAGTTTTCAACAAAGAAACAAGTGTTTTCTTTTTCTTCTTGTTGGTGCTATTTTACGAGTTTAGAGCTTTCCTTTGCAAGCCCTGGTTTCATATATCATTTATAAATTTTGTTTGATTACATGTTTGTATTTGGGTGCGTAGAGTGGGTTTCGTGATTCTGATAAAGCCTGATCTGTCAGGTCAGCTTCATTCTTAAGGAAAGAAAAACTGCTTAATATTACACAAACATTAACACGTGCTTCCTTTATAAAAGGAAATATATTTTTATGAATCTCGAAAGCACATGCATTCGAATGATCGGCGTAAGCTATTGTAGCAGTAGAAGACCGTCTCGTGACGTAATAATATATGAAAACAACCAACAATCACGGCAGCACCTCCTTGCGTTTTTCTTGACACTCAGTTGTCCTCAACCAACGCTCGCTGGCAGCACTCATTAGGATGTTCCAGTATAAATATACTCGATACTTCGCCAGCGTCTTTGCGCGTGCATCGTATAGTTATCGCATAACGTTATCGGAAGGCAAAAACGGTCTATCATAGCTCCTTTAGGCAGCAGCTACTTTCATTGGCCTACACATTTAGACGGAATTCAAATGACAGTGTTTTTTTCTATTCTTATTTATCCATACTGTGAGCCCGTTGGGGATGTTACAGGAGTGCAACAGTACACCAAATAGAACAATAGACAATACACATGAAGGCACAATTTTGAAGACTACAACTCACGAAAGACAAGTGTACATTATTATTGGTAAATCACGCTGAATACACAACAAAAACAACATTTTGAAGTATAATGTCTTCTCAATGCTAAAATTTATAAGAGCGTACGCTGCTGAGTGCGCAAAACAACATCGAACAAAGGCAAATAAAAAAAGACAAGAACACATGAGCAGATAATAAATGGAGTCACGGAAGTTCCAATTCATTCAAGCATCAAAAACATATAATCGAAATTATGCACTGCAAAAGGAAAAGGTTCGTTAATACTGGTTATACAATTTAGATATGCATGTTTCAAAAGAAGCTAGGGTATCACTTAATGCTATTTCTTCGGGGAGGTTGTTCCACTCTGATATAGTTCTTGGAAAGAAAGAATACTTGTACGTACCATTATTTTTCTTCTCTAAATTAATTTGACATGAATGAGTACTTCTTAGCGGCCTAGATACACGGGCTGTTATATAGCTACTTGTATTAGGTTAAATATTTGATTTCTCAGCAGGAATAGGAATTTTAAACGAGAAATTTTCCGGCGATCAGAAAGAGTGGAAGACTTAGCTGTTTAAGCATTTCATTTACTGATTCGGTTCTTCGATACTTCGACAGTAGAAACCTAGCAGACATTCTTCGCACTTTTTCTAGTTTGCTTATTTGGTAACTTCTAAAAGAATCCCATATAACAGAAGCGTATTCTAAAGTTGGCCGTATAAACGTTTTGTATGCAGTTAATTTTGTTTCAGGTGAAGCATACTTAAGGTTGCGCTTGAGGAACCAGAGCTTTCTTTTGGCTGCGGAGCAGATGTTGTCAATGTGTGCGTTCCAGTTTAAATCAGAAGATATTGTAACGCCCAGATATTTAAATTGAGAAACTTGAGTCATAAGTTTGTTATCAAATTCGTACACAAATGGAAGAATATTTGTTTTTGGTAGTTACTACAAAAAGACTGTCTTGTCACAATTAATTTTCATTTTTCATTGCTTACACCATTCTTGTACCTGCTGTAAAGAGTAGTTTAACTGTACCTGATCACGGTGGCAAGAAACATTTGTATAGACCAAGCAGTCATCTGCGAACAACCGAACAGTAACATTAGGCGCTACCTTTTCGGTAATGTCGTTTATATAACACAAAAATAATACGGGCCCCAATACAGACCCTTGGGGAACGCCGGAGGGTACATATACAATAGCTGAATATTTTTTTGTTTACTTGCACAACCTGTATTCTGATTTGTGAAGTAGGCTTTAATCCACAAAACAATGCTTTTATTTACCCCCACCCAGGTTTTGTAACTTGTGAACAAGTTCAAAATGAGGCACCCAATCAAAGGTTTTCGATAGATCTAAACACATCGCATCAAATTGCCCTCTATTATTAACAACTTTGGCAAAGTCGCTGTACAGTTTCAGCAAGCTGTGTTACAGTCGGCTGCGACTTTCGAAACCCATGTTGGTCCAAAAAAATATCTTTGAATCCTCAAGAAACCTATACAACTCCTTAGACACAATATGCTCAAGTATCTTACAACAAGCACACGTCAGCGATATTGGCCTATAATTTTCAACTGAATGCTTATCTCCCGATTTGTGCACTGGTACGACTGTCGCTATCAGCCATTCCGAAGGTACTTGATGTCCCTCTAAACTAGCACTAAAAAGAATGAATAGATACTTGTACACCCAAACGACCCAAGCGATATATATTTATGGTAGCGGGGCTTAATTCTCTCCCAGTGTGTCAAAATGTTTTATCATTTTCATGGTCATCTTCGTGAACGAAAAAGAAAAAATATTTTACGCCGTTTTGGTGATATTTGCCGCGATAAATATGTATTTACCGGTATTTTTTTTTTTTTACAAGGAGGGTAGAGAGGAAATTTAGGAAAGGTCCTTGGCGCTGAAGACCAAACTATTCAACTGACAGGGCCACTAATGCCAGAATACATACCTCTAGTATGCGATCTCCCTGGGGATTGCATACCAGAGGTATGTACTATTCGCCATGCCACTCCACACTAACGCTGATAATTGGCGAAAGCAATTTTCAGAAACAAAGTTACGCAAAGCAGGAAATATCGTTTAGAGAGGTAGGCTTTTAAAGCAACATCAATATAAATACATTTTTTCCATGATTTATTTTTATTGCACATCATAACGGCTGCGTTAGCGTACACTGCGCGACACTGTTAGCGCGAACGCGTCATTGACGCTTTTTTTCCGTTTTACTCAGATGTATTATTGATAGACTGCATGAACATGACGGTAAAGCTGAGACTAAGGTAGGAAAAGGGAAAACGCGTAGGAAGACAAAAAAGGAATAGGCAACGTCTCAATGTTGTTTGTTGACAACGTTGAACAGACGCGAGAAACAGGCGCAGATGCAACAACAGACGTTTCCTTTTCTTTTTCTGTCTGCCTTCGCGTTTTCCGTTTTTCTACACTCTCAAAAAGTCTGGTCGTAAAAACACTTTTAGGGTTTTTGGGCTTGCTCATATTTTGCAGCCTAAAAATTATTATAAGCACACCCTTAAAGGCTTCCTTGTGCAAAAACCTAGAAAGGGTTCTGTTAAGGTCATGTCTTGATGCTAAAGAGTTCTTTATCACCCAGTTGCCTTTATAGTGCCTTAGGCGGCGATAGTGCTTCAGGCGAAACCGCTCTTCATGAGCTGAAAGAGTTATTGAGGAGTCCCAGAATCTTTCAAGTACAATTTTTTTATAGTGTATTCTAGTCTCAGGTTAACCATCATCTTCAATTTACATCAGCTCGCCTGCAATTTGATAATATTTTTTATTGATAAGACCAAACTTAACTACTGAAGTTACTGAACTGAATGAGGACTATCCTACAGACCAGTTTTTTTATTCATTTCATTAAATTTTAAAATAAAAAAGGGTGAATATCTTGATGATCGCTTGCTCGCTGTAATAGTTCCGAGCTGTATACTTGTCTACAACCCTGTGATTTTGGTAGTGTTTCCAAACGACGTACCGAGAACAACAAGAATTTTAGGACCAAACTAACGGCAGTAAAACTCATCACGAGAGTACTCGGCGGGCGGAATCTCCTATCTTAGTTGATTACAGGCGTCGCAGCAGGTTTTCTTTTTTCTTTCTTGTCACGCGATGTTGCCTAAGCCAGCAAAAAGACAATAAAACGCATTTTTGTTACCAGCTTTTTTTTTTAGTAAGTGGTGTAAAAGAAAGCCCTGCTTCTGCAAATGAAAATAATCTAGCAGTGCTCCGTGGTGACATTGTTTAATGTTTGTTTCAACATGCCCTTTTCTAAAACGGACGGTGTACAGACTACGGCAAGGGTGCATGGAGGGGGAGACTTCACGTTTTGAGTGGTAGCAGTTTCGCATGGTGGAGCATGTAGCCGCGTTTTTCTTGCAGAGCGTGGGTGCCTCACCATGATGAGGGCACAAACAGTTTCTCGTCCACCACAGCAGAGGCTTGTTATTTCGGCTTGTGGTCATCTCTGATGCAAAATGGTACAAGATATATATTCCGATTGCGCGAAACAATGGTTCATTTATACGTTCTAGAATCAGCATTCGCCGCTATTACAAAATTTTGAAAGTCAAGAGCAGTTGCACTGGATGAATAATGTCATATTTCTATTTGCCAAAGGCTTCCTGCAATACAACAATAAGTAAAAACTAAAGCCCCTTATTATTTTGTTTTGTAACAACAGTCACAAATTGGTCGATGTACGACGAGTGTACCTCGTGCAGCCCTCAGATAAATACTGTCACGAATGACAGGCAGAGAGTCGGTTAATGCAATAAGAAACCAAACGTTTATTAGGGACGAACTTGTGCCCAAACATACAAGGGTAGCGTCGGGGCGTCGAAGGACGGCGAAGTAGCATGATCGAACGCAAGAGCGAGATTGACTTGTACGGCGCGGCGCAGCTTCTTAAGCCTTCCCTGGGAGTCTAGAATATTCTGCCTCGATCCTTCTCGAACTACGGGTTCTGCACATGAATACGTCTAGACGGTTCTCCGACCTTCTAGAATCTTCTACTTTCATAAAAACAGGACGACCCGCAGTGGTGGGAATTTGAACCCGAGCCACGTGGGTGTCAGCCAAATGCGCCGCCAACTCGACTACGTCAGAGGCGTATATATAGAGAGAGTTTGGCTATTCGTGGGGAAGTATGGGAGGCAAATGAGGAGGCGCCATTGACCGAGAGCGGTCTGGGCGTGTTCCAGGGAGTCTTCACAGATTCGAATATGGCCAGCCAGAAGCCGCGAATAATACCCTGGCGGTGGTCGCGAGAAACAAAATTAATATGCGCGTCAGAGTAACTCTCGGTGACTGAAAATATGAGGCACGTGATTTTTCGATCATGGTCATGCAAAATCAAAATTCGTGGAGAACGATCGACGTGACCCGTACGCCAGGCGCCGAGGGCCTGGGAGAATGCCGTCCGAGCGGTGAGACTCTAACCGAGCAAAAGAGAGTTCGAGCGGCACAACCGATTCTAACATCTTTTTGCATGATCATTATCGAAACATCACGGACACTATATTTTCGAATCATGAAGAGTTACTCCATTTACCTCTTACGCACTTAATAAAAGTGTTGCTCACTACCACTACTAGGGTATTGTTTTCGAGCTTCTGGTTGGCCAAGAGAGCATGTCGAGCCGTCTATCTGCGTCTCGTGCACGGCCTGACTCTGCCCCATCCCGCCATTGACCAAACTCTCCATATAGACGAACACGCGGCTGTGACGTCACACCGCTGCGGTGGCGCTGCTGTCGGCGCGGCGCATGCGCAGAAGCTTCACCTCACGCGAATCGGGTTTCTGCGCATGCTCAGTGCCCACACCAGGTGTGGGCGAATGCGGGCCTGTTTGTAAACAACGCGCTGGCACTATATACGGCTCTGGGCTGCGTGAGCGCGCGGCAACGTAACGTCGCAGTATTGAACTGAACTTTGAATGGTAAGCACTAGTTTTTCCTTTTTTTTCTCTCACAACAAGTCTTTGGCGCTATCACACAACAATTATGTGCTAAAAAAGAAACAAAACTCGTCGAGGTTGGTTGGCGTCAGTTGTTTGGCTTTTTATGGCGTCAGATAGCCTCGCTTCACTTGGGCGACTAACGATAAAAGAAAGAAAAAAACTGCACTACACAAGACATATAAAGTACATCTCTAGCTTTTTTTACGGGCGAACAACATCAACTGGCAGGAAGAAAATTGTGCATACGCAAAAACGAAATATTGTTGTTGTCGCCATGAAGTTGAGGTGGCGTCAAAAATCAGTATTTGTCGCGAAAGTGGAACTGGGCCACAAGAGTAAAATCGTCGGCATCATATGTGTAAACTTCCGTGTTTTTAAATAAATCCGAAAAAAAAACACACTTGCCTGTAAACTTTTCGTCACATCTGATTTACTTGAAAAATTCAGAATTTCCAGGTCATGACGTCAAAATAAGAAGCATTAAACACGGTGTTTTGCAAATAAACCTAACCAGGGCACAGGTTCAGTGGTCCTAAGGAGAGGCCATTTCAGCTTCTTTTGAAATGTCGAATTACTCACACAAAGGTGCTTGCCTTTTAGGTTGTCGTCAAGGTTCCTTCAGGTCAACAGGTCATGGTAAACGGACTTTATTTAAATTGTTCTTGAATTTCAAAAAGAAAATTAGAGTTTAGTAAGGAAAACTCCAGAATTTCAGGAAGCTGGCAATCTAAGAAAAATAAACTCCTGTAAATTTCGATTTATCAGCGAAAAATAAACTCTGAAGAACATCCTGCGAAATTCACGAGAAATAAAACTCTGAACACACGTAATCTTACGTACGGGGTATCGGTGACCGAGTGTTTTACCTCGCCGCATCTCGCAGCACTCGTGTAGGGAGAGATCACTCTGCAGAACCCAGGGGTCCTGGTTCAATCCCCACCCTTGCGCGTCTCTATCTGGAGGTGCATCGTACCGGCGTGCGGTCGTGCATCACATGTACTATGGGATGCACGTTAAGGACCCCAGGCTATCACTGAGACTGCACGAGCAAAATTTATCATCTACAGCAGAGACACCAGGCGCCCATTAGGGCTAACACATTTTCCGTAGACATACGCACAACACAATTATCATTATCAACATTATATAGTCACGAGCGCCCCCAGTGAGCAGCGCGTCGTGCGAGCCTGCTTCAAGCTCCCGGCTCCAGTTAAAGCGGGTTTCGTCTCGTCCGGAATCACACAAAGTTATCAATACCCGAAAAGAAAAAATGAGCCCCTAAGATTTGGAGCGCGTGGTAAGAAAAAACACGATAGAATATCTGTAACACACTGATCTCGTTGATTCGTAAGCGACTTGAGCAACGTGAACCTTGCGCGACCACGTTCAGACAGTGGGGTAGATGACACAGAGGTTGGTTTATTTCGTATGGTTCACTCCACGCCGATCCCAGTGAGTTAAAGTACCTGCGATATTTTATGACGACCCTAATTTTAGTAGCGAGAATTTATAGATTTTCATAGTCTGCGCCAATTATAGTTAACAAGAATGTAGGTAACAACGGAAAAATCACTAGTTAAATGCCAGTTGCAAGAGTGTTATTGAAAGCCCAATAACAAGAAAGGAGTTTGAATTCAAGCCTTAATATCAACCCAATATTTGCAAAACTATTTGGCAGAAACTTTATTGTTAACGTTTTTTGTCAGTCCTATCTAAGTGGCATCAATTGCGTTCTACACTGCATGTCGAAAGGAATAGTGAACTTAATTGTGCCTTGTGGCGTACGCCGGAAGGGTCGTCTAAGGAAGAGCGCGCATACCACTGGCCGATCAGGAGTAACAGCTCAGTTTTGTACTCGGTGTTTCAGAACAGCGCCAACCCCAGGGTCTATAAGCAAGGCCTTCACTTTAGAGGAAGTTCGACATGAGTTCTAAAAGGTGATCAAGTGCAGATTGCACAGCAAGCTTGATTATGCATACCTTTCTTCACTCAAACCAGTATACAGCATTAAAAGAAACCGGAACGCAGTTAAGAAAACGCGGTAAAGCAATGTGGTACGAGCTTTGCGCTACATTGGCGCTCTGTGCTGTAATCGCGCCATATTATCACTGTATCGGTGCTGGCGCAATGTCGATACAGCAGAGCTGATGCCATCGCCTTTGTACCTGAGAGCCTTCAAAAACTTTCACAGTGTACATCCGTGTGATACCAGTGACTTGTGGATGGATGTCACGAAAAAAGTAATCAGGTTGCAGGATTTTTTTTAATTTTGGAAGCCATTTGTTTTTTGGTAGATTGAAAACGCGGTTGCATAACGCCTTTCGTGCGTATTTTTTTTTTGACGCCACAGAATTAGACAGCACGAGGAGAGGAATCGGTTTCACGCGCAGTCTCAAAGCGATAAGAGCGTCAGAAAGTGAACTTATACTGCGCTGCTCAAGCACTTATTGAACGCCGTTTCAGCGCTAAGTCACGTTCAAGCTCGTGCAGCACTAAGAACATCGTTGCTGCATCACGACGGTTTCCAGTGCTGATTCAGTGTTGAGTTGCCGATGCCCTCTACGTGTGAAAAGTTCATGTGATAGTATGCTTGTGTCATCGCCATCCTTATCAACCTAATTTGTGCGGTCATGAACAGCAAAGTTGCCTTGATTATAACGCACACAAAACGAATTACATTCCGAGAGGTCAATTTGACGCAATATGATGTCTTTACACGATAGAGCACGTGAGTTTTAATCTAGTTAAGGTGATGTAATTAACTTAGGTGGTAGCAATAAAACTCTATAAACTATAAAAAGTTTAGATTCAAGATAACCGTAGCATAAAACTCAAAACGAATATCACGTTTAGGGCACACAAGAAATAAATATTGGTCAGAGAAGACCTAGACATTTGAATGCCTGAGTTAAAGATGATGTGGATACTGGTTCTGAAAATGTAAAAAAAGGAGTAATATTTGGGTTCGTGGGAATGGTTAGGTTGATCGCTTCAACTGGGAAAGTTGGCGTTGGCCTCAATATCACCTTGTGTCGCAACATAATGTAAAGTTCGCCAATCTCGGGCAAAAAGTCACATTAATATTTGTTAACTACAATTAAAAAAAAACTGGTTTGCAAACAAAGAAATACTGCTGTAGTGATTTGCTTAGGTAAGAAAAAGAAAAAAAGTTAGTATCTGACAAATTTTGACTCGTGCGCTATGCCGAAACGTCAAGAACGCTAAAATAGACCCATCAAATAAGTACCGCAGCAATAAATGACAAACGGTAGAGGGGAAAAAAAGCGAATCACTATGGCCACCGATAACACTACCGCTGAAAGCAGTTTCGCTAGTTGAGCGAAACGAGCATATGTAGTGTTGTAACGGTCGGGCGTTCCTACAGACCATCATCGGCGCAGTGTACCGTGACCCTCTATTAATAATGAGGGTGCAATCCAGCCGTGATGAATGGCCCGTGGCTTCCACGCATGAAGGCGTTTTTGTCAGTCGCAATTTCGCCGATGGAAACTCTAACCGAGGGAACAAAATATTATTCCTTATATATTTATCGATGAGATTGGTGGGCAAATTGAGGCCAACTCGCAAACTAGAGACGATAGAGGTGTCATATATAAGCCGCATGCCTTCCGGTTTTAACCGGAGAGCGCCGACAAACACAGACAAACAAGCGTGGGTCTCAAAAGTGCAAAATGGGTAAACACACACACAGACACACATATGTACACATAAACAAGCGTTTGTGACCACAATACGACATCGGTTAAAACCAAAATATACCAATTTCTGGAAATCTTTACTCCAGCAAGAACTGTTCTGTGCAGAGCCTCGAGACTCACGTGTCCCCCCCCCCCCCCCTTCCCCTGCTTTTCTGGCCATGAGCCGACAAGGCTAACGCTGCTCAGTGAACCTTTTACAGCGATGGCCGTTATGGGCTCTTCCCTACTAAAAATGACGTCCGTCGTTGTTGTTGATATAGTTGTAGATGGCGTAGTAGGGCGTAGGGTGTCCGCCGTCAATATTGCCAAATCCTAAACAAAAAAATCGCCCGCCGTCCGCGGCAATCGAACCAGGGCACGCTGTGTGCGAAGCGGAGTCGTTACTACAAAGGTAGGCCACAGCTTTTTGGGTCTTTAATACATAGAAAATATATTTAGCAAATGAGTACATCATTGGTGGCTATTGGGTCCTTTATGTACACAAATAAACAAAGTGAGAAATATATTTAGATTATGCACAGATTGCTGTCATTTGGTTTTTAACGCATCCCTTTCATTTATTGGGCAGACTATACAATAACCATTGAGGTTTTCGCTTATTTTTTGTTTGCAATATTATCTTACATCGCACAGTCACGGTCTGTTAAGGTTCTAGGTATTTGGGACTTCGCGACATGAATCAAACATAGAGAACCAGTCTGGCTGGTTCAATTCCGATGCATAGACACTCCTTACTTGTGCTACTTATTCTAAGAGGAAAGACTTTGTTGTGCGAGGCTTTTCTGCATGTCGGTCAATCATTGTGCATTTCCATAAACTATGAAGGTTAATTAGCGCGAACATATTGTAGGCAGCTGTCTCATTTTCTGAAAACGGAAGAAAGCGAAGGCTGTAACTGGTAAGAATGAGGTCTTTCTTAAGAATACGTTGTAGCACATCACAGAAGGAAAACGCGTCATTGCATTTTATAAAACAATGCTCGACGGTTTTCGGCTAATTACACAATTGGCAGTTTACCGTACACGACACAAATATTCCTTTTTCTTGTAGATATGTCTTAACAGGTCACGTGGACGTGCGTACTTCAAGGAAAAACGTCTTCGTCGATGGAGGTACACCCATTCGTTTTATTCTCTTAGACACATCCCTGATTGGGTCGAGGGTTAAAAGGGTGCGATAAATGGGTGTTGGAAAAAGGCTCACCGTAAAATTGCTGACAATGCCTTCCGCTAGGCACTAAACCAATACTCTAATGAAAAGCGTGCTTTGAGAAAGGCGAACGCATCAGCCACCTTCCTCAAAAAGCCCCAAGGCCTGCCCTGAAACGTTTCGTCAGTGGACACAATAAAATAATTTAAACCTTCAGCAAGGCGTAATTGTATTGCAGCTTAAAAAAAGGCATGGTTCACATTTTTTAAAAATAAAATAAAAGGGGACATTATAGTTGGCGGACAAAAACGATGATTTAATCCCAAACCCTCTTGTTGAAGAGGGAGGAAAAGATTATCCCTTCTCAGTGATTTCCAAGCTGAAAACCATATGAATGTTGCGAAACATTCTATGAAGCTTTTGTACATTCGTTAGAAAACAATGAAGCACCCGTAGTACATAGATGAGCTTCGAAACGAGAAATCTGTTGCAAATACTAGCTCTCGTGAAAATCGAAATGTTCTTTCCTTTTCACGCGTCTAATTTTCTTTTGCAAGGGGTGTCATTGATGTCCAGTAAGAACCACTACTACAGATTTGTGATAATGGCACCCCTAGACACGTTAAAGTAGCCTCGATTCTAAGCTATTTCCCCAAATAAAGTTTTGTTGCCCACGAACCATGCCAAAGGCCGTTATATTTTGATTAGTCTATAGAGGTTTCAGTGACCACCAAATAGCGCTTCGTTAATTTCACTGTTTCGTTGACAATGCTTTGTCGGTAGCAAAAATCGCAACGTCGTCTGCCTATGCGAAAACTTTCACCTCTGAGTTACCTAGGAAATATCCGTGGACCTTTTCGCTTTTAAGAATACTAAGGCACAAGTGTTCTAACTACATGGGAAAGAGCAACGGGGAAAGCGAGCATCCATGCCTAACGAAAGATTTTATTTCGATTTCTTCTAATAATAATAATAATAAATAATAATAATAATAATATTAATCTTCATTCGGACTCCTTGAGTCTCAGGTGGAGGGGCCAAAGGTAAACAGATTTACCTGACGAGGCCCCACCATCCCACACATTGCTCAGCAGAGAATCAAAACAGACTAGAAATGAACACAAGTAAACACGACAATAAATCTTATCAAACAATGTGTCACTGTGCGAAACGAAAAACGAAACAGTCCTTTTACGGAATAGTGAATTACTAAACCACATCCAGGAGCAAAGCACAACTTGGCAGGCGCTAGGAGCTTTCAAGCGAATTAACACAAATAACGATGACCAGAGCTGATTATACGCTTTTCAACCCAATGCATAACCAAAACGCTAATGCCTACTGTAAGATATAACGTTTCATGTTTCTTTTGAAGGCAATAAGGGAAGTGGCATTCCTCATTAATTTAGAAACACTTGGATGATCGTTCAAAAGCTGTGGTATTTTATACGCTAGAACTTGGGAGCCATAATTTGTCCGTATTTTGGGCTTTTGTGTATATTTCATTTCTTAGATTATATTGCGTTGTTTTAGGGTAGTAGATCTCACAAAATTTATTTTGGTCACTGCTGTACTCGCGGTATATTATCGTCGCTAGTTCTAAAATAAAGAGCTGATGGATATTTGAAATTCGATATTTTACGAAATATGGGGCTGAATGATCAGTATATTGAAGGTTTTCGATGCAACGAACAACTTTTCTTTTGTAGGCCGAACAGTCTGTCTAGATTTGTTTTCGTTGTGGTTCCCCAAACTAGTAAGCAATAATGTAAATGAGATTGCACAAGACTGTAGTACAGTTGGCACTTAAGCCAACAGGGAAGGAGATGTTTAAGTTCATACAAAATTCCAATAGATCTGGATATGCTAGAGCGAATATGATTGATGTGATCTGTCCATCTTAAGGTTTCTTCGAACCAGACACCTAAAAATTTTAGGGAGGACACTCTTTCTAATTCTGGCTTTCTAAATTGTACCGAAAAGTTACTAAAGAGTTGCTTATGCACAAGCTTGGAAAACACATATTTTGTTTTGTTAATATTCAATTCTATTTGACTAGACTCTAGCCACAGCGCAAGTTCGCGTAACCAAATGTTTGATAAACCTTCTATTACACTAAGATCCTTATCAGTAAAAAACACATTAGTGTCGTCTGCATAAAGTATAATACTTGGAGTTCGCGGAATGTTTACTATATCATTTATGTACAACAGACAAAATAATGGCCCCAGAATTGACCCCTGAGGCACATCACAATTTTTTTATTAGTTGCGATTCATACCCATTGATTTTTACATATTGTAATCGTCCAGATAAATAGCTATGAATTAGGCTCCAAGTTATGCCCCTTATGCCATAGTGCGTCAGTTTTTTTAGAAGAATGTCATGTTTAATCGAATCGAATGTCTTGCGAAAATCTAAAAAAATTCCTACTGTATATAATTGATTTTCAAAACTATTAATTAGCTTATCTTTGATATATAGCAAGGCTTTTTCCGTGGATTTGTTTTTCTGGAAGCCATACTGTTGCTTTACAATTACCTATGTTATTTTTTTCGAGGTAACTAGAAAGCCTAACGTGGATTACCTGCTCTAGAATTTTTGAGAATAAAGGTAGCACAGAAATGGGCCTATAGTTATTTAATCTGTTGCGTGGACCACCTTGATGTATAACACAAACTCTGGCAAGTTTCATTTTGTGAGTATATTATTGACTAGCAGCCTCGTATTACTATTTGCACAGCGAAACTGTATCCTTTATAAAAGTGTAGCTCTCACGTTAATGTATTGCAAGATTGTAAATAGTAAAGAATGACTTACGCAATCAGAAGCTTTAGCGATATATATCTGCAAGAGTGCTACCTGGTCGTTGTAGTCTTAAACCATGCCAGAACCAAGCGCGCCACATGCACATTTGTTTGTATAGTTCTTCCACGTATTTTACATGTCTGATGTCCACCTAATAGTTTTTAATAATTAGCCGTAACCTTTCGTTCAATACTTCAAAAATATTTTGGAATTCACGTTGCAGAACGAGATTGGTCTATAATTTTCCACCTTTTCAAGAATTGCTGTCTTTTCTTTTTGGCACTACAAGGGCGTGTACACGGTAAAAAGAGGGAGGGAGGGTTGTTTCGACGTAATCCTCTTAAAAATATCAAGTAGAATGGGACATAGTTTATCTCGGTACTTTTTGTACAATTCTGCACTAAGTCCATCAGGTCCAGGTGCCTCTCCGTTTGTAAGTGAGTCTAGAGCGGCTTTTATTTTATTTAGGCTTATCGGGCCTTCAAACGTAGGTTTTCTGCCCTGTGAAGGTTTGGCACCAGCGCCAACCTATGCTTGAGGTCGGTCTCCTTACTTACAGGTATTGATTTCCCGAAAATTTCAGTATACAACAGTACAAAGCCCTTGTAGATTTTCTCTACAATTTCTTTTGATGATGCGTGGCGCTTTTCATCGTCTAAAGGCCTTCGCGTAGGTTGCTCACCAAGAAAAGTGTTTTTGTGTTTTTTTTAGCGAATCAAAGCTTCTTTGTACCTTTCCGTTTCGTATTTTTGAAGCTAAGCTCTTCCTATGTTAATATTGTCACTATATACACCGGGGGTAATGCATTCGAGCTCATGTAGCTTTACTAAGTTCTTAAAAAGATGACCCAATCCTAACTTCTTTTATGTGGTATAATTGCGGACCTTTTGGATCGCTAAATTGTTTGCCTTTTTGTTTGAAACAATCCCATTTTGCAAAAATGCGCATATCGGTATATTGAAGTGTATCTGACAGAACTGAGGATATCTTTTTCGTAAATCCTTTATTATCTTGTCGTGTTACATTTAGTTTCCACAATTCCAACTGTTCTTGGGTAAAATGTTATCTCCGCGGACCGTAGCACGCTGACACAAGGCAGTGATCGAAAAAGAAAATCGGCTTTACGTTTAGTTGTTCATGAAGTAGTATAAATTGCCGGATACGTAAATTTTGTGCAATCGTGCGTGAGAGGCGCCCTTGAAAGTGAGTATACTAAATTGATTCGCCTTTCCTACAGGCCAAATCAACAAGTTCATTGTCTTGAACCATAGTCTGCAGGATTGCACCACTGGCGTCATAATTACTTGACATTGTCGTTCGATCTTTTGCACCACAAACGCAGTTACAGTCTTCCATTACCACTAAACCTATGTCTGTATCAAATAGCGGGGTAGTAGCTGAAAAAACTAACGTATTGCATTTGGAGTATTTGGTGCATATAAAAAATGAACCGTCAATTCAAACTCCGAACCCTAAGAACGCAAGAATTTAAACGCCTTTCCAGGTCAACGTCGATGGAAACTAATGATATATAAAGCTGCATTTAAAAAAAAAACCGGTTGAAAGATTACAAGCTTGACTAACATAAGTTTCATATTCATCTCGAAGAGGCCCTAAAGCCTCGGCAGTGTCATCGTCTGATGATAGCTTAGTCTCCTGGACTGCCGTGATGTCAACTTTTTCCTGGTTAAAAAGACTTAACAGCTGATATTGCATCCTCCTAGACGTGATAAGCTTCTTGCATTTAGGGTGATACAATGTAAGGGAAGGGCGGAAGGCATTTACAAGGTTTAGGGCACACTAAAGTCTTCACATTGGTTTTCCTCGGTCACCTTGAGGGCTCTGAGTGGCTTGGAGTACGGCTGATGCCGAGCTACCACCTGTTTCCCCCATTTCTTTGATCTTGTCAAAGGTCCCTCGTCAGCAGGAACATTGCTTGTTGGGCGGACCTCGGCAATGGCATCTGCAGTAGTTGCTGCTTCCAAACCCTCGACGGCCGAAGGGTTTGCCGTAGCCACGGGCGTTGTGATAGCCTGGCGCTTTGTTTCTTGTTGTCCTCCAACTTCTTCGACGACGATTGTTGACGTTGACGACGTTGATTGCTTATCATCGTCGTCAGGTGGAGAACTTGGTTCAGTGAGGCCACCTGAATCGTCATTTTTCTTAGGGGCAGACGTCTGTGACTGGATAGTTGTTTCTTCAGCAGATTCCTGTTCTTCGTACTGGGCAAACGCTGAAACAGGTGGAAAGTGCCCAGAGGCGTCGACAACCTCTGTGACGTCCATCATCCGCTCCGACCAGTCGTCATTGTCTTGAGTCTTTGGTCCGAGTAGTTTAGTTGTATTTGTTGTGACGCAACTGTCGGTTGAGTGTCCATACCATCCACATTTAAAACATCGTCGCGACCTGCACTGGCGGCGAACGTGCCCAACTCTGTCACATCGAAGACACAGTGGTGGTCGTTCGGTACGACGACGAAATACTGACACCCGAAGATTTTCAGAAGATATGGTATCTTTTCGATCTCTACTCCGTCGTGAAGTGTGATGTTCACTTCTCGGTTCAGAGTCTCCATATGCTTCATTCCAGGATACCGACATTTCTCGTGGCTGATGTTTCGCACGGTTCCGAGGGCCTGCAGGGCCTTAACGATGTATCGGTCTTCCATGTGATCCGGCAGCCACAGAAGCTTAATTTTGATGTCACGGATATTTTCGTCAGTTACGAGGCATGAGCTCTTGCCTTTCACGGGGTGCTCTCTTCACTGACACAGCTTCGCCTTCGCGAGCGCGTTCGTACACACAATCATCCAAAAACGTGATCCATTTGGAACTGGCCAATAGCCTTCACACTACGGAGGTCAGTAAGTTATTGACCTCCGTGATGTGAAGACGCTATCAAATGGGTTATTGACAATAAACCCTGTGATAGCGTCTCGAAAGTCCGGGGCCGTGTAAGGCCTATCGCTTAAGTCGGGGAGGAGAAAAACGCAGTTCGCTATCGAGTTGGCGGTTGGAAAACGTGGAAGAATTACCTTATATTAAGAAGTAATGTTGCCAGACGATACAGGGAATACTCGGCCAGTGGCCGATGCGCTGTCTCCAGCCGAGAGCACGTTCAACGCGGCCGTTTCGGACGGCGTCTCCTTTCGAACTCCCCTAGGTGGGCCACAGCATTAAAAACTCACGTCATGCTTAGGATTTTTGTAGTACCCAATGCCTACTGCACGCGGTTTCTGGAAAAATGCAAAGAAATAGCCGATAACGAAATGTTGTCGTAAGATTGTCAATGTCCAGAACTTGTGCCGAAAGACGCGCTTTCACGTGTTCCAGAAGTGAAAAGAACACAAGCGCTCGGAACAGAACGGTCAGATGTCTACTTTGTTCCGAACGATTTTGTTCCCGCACCCCACGGTGCGTGAATGCGTCGTTGGTGTCCAGCGACTTCGCCGTGACGAGTCGCAGTTATCGCTGGGACTGCACCGTAAATTAAAGCAGGATTTTTTTTTCGAGTAACGAGCGCCGTTTGGGAGCTTGTCTGCGAACCACTAATAAAAGGCAGCCCACCATGTCTCCGCCCGTCAGAACGCACTTGTATCCTACCGCTGTTTCGGCTTTCATTGCTTGCTAAGCCCAAAAATACCGATGCTGAAAAAAGAAGCACCAAAAACACGAAATGCTCACAAAGATAAACGAGGACAATGTTGGTCGTGCGGGAAAGTGCCCTCCGGGAATAACGGCAGTGGAAAGCGGGGCCAGGGGAGAGTATATGTACGCACCCGCAGAAGCTTACTGGAAAAAGCTCCGTGCTTTTGTGTGCTTTTTTCTACGCTTTGTTTAAGCTTAAGTCCAGACCCAGCCGGCGGTAGGAGGTAATGTGACTAATCAAGTGGAGTCAAAAGCGCAAGTCACGGGGACTTTTTTTGTTTTGTTTCTGATTTGTTCAACAATGATAGAACGCGTACAGCAATATGTCGAACTCCATAATGGTGCGCTTTTAGCGCTATCTGCTTGGTCCCATCAGCTCATAGCGTGGGCTGCGTCTGGAATTAAGGTAATACGGAGTATACCAGTTATTGCTTGGAGCTACGAGCAAAAGCTTATCTCACATGTTATGCACATCAGTGATTTTGTTTAACTGGTATTTAGTCAAATCTACAATATGTGTTATAGTCTCTTTGCTGTTCCATGAGAATTCCTAAATGGACATTTTTTTCTTAGTTGTTGTTCGATGTTTGATTTATTTTTTAATAAAATAAATTGAAAGCTTACGAAAAGCGGAGGGCGAATTTTTTAGTTTTTTTTAAGGTTTAATATATATATATATTTTAGAATAGCGCAGAGAAACACGTACTATTTTTTCCTCCGTAGTTGCCGTTGTTGTTTGATTGTTCGCAACACCGAAATGCCTCAAAAAAGCAATGAAAGTGATACGACGCTAATACCGGCCACAGACAGTAAGCTACGCTGGGGTTGTTGTGGCCTGAAAGCGGAAACGCTTGGCGCGGACGTGGCCTGCTTTCTGTTATTTTGGCCAGTGGGGGGGGGGGGGGGGGGAGGAGAGGGGCGTGCAGCCATAACGGAGATGTCAAATTTTCAACGGGCATCGCAGGTATGAAACGGATATATGAACAAATAAAAAGAAGCAACATAAAATCGGAAGTATGTCGGGGACCTCTGAATCTTCGTGTTGTGGTCCGCTCTTCTGCAGACATATTCGTTCTTTCGAGCTTCACAAGGACGTGAAGCATCTAGCGATGTGGAGCATTTTGCGTTGACGGGGAGCAGACATCTCTGAAATGAAGAACGCCCCGTTTGGATCAACAGCGAGAAGGGAGGAAAAGAAATATAAAAGTTGATACTTGTCCAGACCTATAACAGTATTCTTACCGTTCTCTCCTGCATCAATCACTAGTCGTTCCCCGTCTAATATTTTTCTGATTGTTTTGCTCGCTTGCTTGTCTACTTCTGAACAAACCCTCGAAATTACGCTGTTATTTTTGTTTCTCATCATTTCTTTTTTCAAATAATACCTTTAAACAAATTAATTTCCAATAAGACAATAACCTTGCCATTGTGGTACTGCAACGCTAGAAAAAAAAACATGTCTGGAACCTACACCAGCTTCGATTTCAATTATTTGATAAAACTCAATATGTTTCAAGATTAGGAAAAGCTTTAGCGTGCCGAACACTTTTTTTTCTTGACGTGGTTGAAATTACTTTTCTACAAACTAAAATAAATTAAAAACGGGGTGTTTTGCTTTGTCTTTTGCTTTTGATTTTAGCCAAAACGAAATTAATTTATTTTAGAAGAGTCTCAGCACCTATTTCCCCGAAAAAATGGACCTTACAGAAAAGTGATTGGGGCTTACTTGGCTTACCTAACACGGCAGCAGCTCCTTAAACTCTCGATAAAGTGAAAAAGAAAACAAAATAATTTAGGAGACCTATTTCCTTCTTCCGGTTGTTTTTCTGTCGTCCCAGCAGTCTGGGGTAATTCTACAATGATGAATTTAGGCTGCTTTCTATAGAAAATGTTACGGGACGACCTTTCAACAATGCTTCGAGAGCCTTCACTACATGGCATCTTGTAATTGTTTAGTTTGTTTCAAAATATACTTTTATTGTGCTCTAGGTATTCGTATCTGCAAGATGTTCCGCAAGTCGTATAGACCTTAAACAATAAACTAATTTCAAAATATGTCGCTAAAGGCGATCGCACTGTCATTTCTCTTTTAAGTAGACGGTCAAAGTTCGCTTAAATTAGGTTTCTTTGACTAATCATCTATCCGTGCATTTTTGTTTTTCATTATTTTTATACATGGTTTTGCTATAAATGTTGAAATTAATATTTTTCAAATACCATGGTGAACGCAATGCAATGCTAAACTTCTTCATTCAGTACTTTCATTTTTTGACCCCTATTGTTTTATGATATGCAGGGTGTCTTTTATTAATTTTTTTACAGATTTTCTTAGAAAAATAAGGCAAAAACTACACTAATATGGTATGTGCAGCTGTGCTATAATGCTAGGAGGACATAATATCGGGATCTAATCGTCACGATAAGTAGGATAACGAACTTAATATTTGTTAATTGACTTTATAATTGGTGAAAACAAATTGGGTTCTAATTAGAAACTTGTTCAGAGTCATCGAAAACCACTGATTCAGTAAATTTTAGAAAAACCTGGAGAGCATTAAAAGCACTATGATGCGCAAAAAGTCACCACTTGTGTAACAAGGGCGAGACTGGTGGGACGAAAACGTGGATGACAATATACTGAAAACCCACGCGGATCGCATTTTCGCCCCTCCAGGCTTGCACTTGTTGCACGAGTAGTAACTTTAGTGTACCATTTCGCTTCCGACGCGCTTCAAGCATCTCTAAAAGTTATTGACTTTGGGGTTTACGATGACGATCGGCAAGTTTGCGATTGCAACTTTATGGAGAGGAAGCTTCTGGTAAACCTCAGAATGGCGTGCCGACGTTTTACTAGGAGACCTAGCTAACTCTGCGCCTCTTGC
Source organism: Ixodes ricinus (assembly GCA_037355805.1). Classification (NCBI taxonomy): domain Eukaryota; kingdom Metazoa; phylum Arthropoda; class Arachnida; order Ixodida; family Ixodidae; genus Ixodes; species Ixodes ricinus. The sequence goes on along the minus strand of JAZHYW010014915.1, from coordinate 53,613 downwards.
GACTGGTGGGCAGTGTTGCCAACCTATTTTTCGAAAATACCCCACGCCAGCGTCCAGAAAACCCTACATTACCCTACGAATGTTTCTTATTACCCTACTATATACCCTACGAGGCAAATCTTTGTTCAAATAATACTGTTGCATAGATTATGATAATACAGGGTAATATTATTGCAGTACAAAGCGACAGGGCACGCATGCGCGCGCATACCTGCGTTATTCTAGAACACCATCCTTGCATGTGCGCTGTGTAGCATCAGCACGGCAGTGATGTAGCGAGCGCACAGACATCCCTAACCAACATGTTTAGCCGATTTGTCGTGAAATTGAAAACTGGGCTACGTGGGACCTGCACTCGCGGAGAGAGACAAGGCGGCTCATTACAAAAGGAAGCTAATCCGAGCGGTATATTGCCGCGCGCGCAGCTGGCCAAGTAGGCAGCGCGCGCGTGGCCTAATGGCTATCGTACCTGCCTCCCACGCAAAAGCCAGTGTTCGATTCCTGGGAGCGACGTGTTTTTTGTTTATCCCTGCAACTTAGTGTTCTGGTAATTTCGAGAATCCTGGTTCTTGTTCGAGGTCCGAATGTTCTACGCGTCGAACTTTCTGCGCCGATTATTCCAGTAGCCCACTCGTGTACATAAGGGCGAGCCAGGGTCAGTTTCGCCCCAGCGCTCGGCTCTGCTCTTTCGCCGACTTCGACGCCCGCGACTCTCTGCTGTTATCTTCTGTTTCCTTTTTTTTGGGGGGGGCACAAGTTCGCCCCATTAAACGTTTCAGTTTCCCCAGTAATTCTTTGTTTCACCTTGTCATTCGTGACAATATTAGCTTCTTTGGGTGTACCGCCTAGGGATTCGTCAAACTAAGGTACTATCGACAAACGAGACTATTACACCAGGGGAGGATAGGAAACCGGCGGCTCTTCCGTATTCGTTAAAGTGTCATTCGATGAAACGTTATGGTTTCGGCTTCGTTCACTAAAACGTCGTTCGCTCAAGTGAACGCATTCAGTCCCAACTACTTGTGCAGTCGGTAGGCGGTCTTCAAACTGCCTACCGACTGCACAACGTGCGGGAAGCTCCGCGGGAGCTTTCAAATCGGTCTCCGTACTCGTCGATTATCCGTGATCGACGCTCTATGGGTGTGGTAAGGAGAGTTAATTGCAACGCGCTAGAACTAAAGAGCGCCCAGAAAGACTGGTAGTTCCAGCTATGGTTATTTACAGCATGCGCACCTTACGCCAGCGCATAGAAAAGCCCAGTTGAACAAATGGCAGCCAGTTCTGGATGGCTCGGGGTGGTTCCGCCCGCGCTGCCACGTGTTTCGCAGTTGTAACAAGGACCGCCGGATGAACCAGAGTCATCAAAGAAAAATTGACGGGACCATTTCCACTGGAAGTATACCTCTTCTGGCTCCAAACTTCCTAAGCGCAACTCACCTCTCCTACTTGCTCCAGCTCTCCAACTTGGTGTGTGGTGCTCTCTGTTAGCACGTCTTGCAACTTGAATACTTTCGTTTTGCATGATGTCGTGGTGTGGCAGCACACGGGTTGTAAAGCTATGCAAAACTTTCACGGCACTTTATTTTTTCTTACAATTTGTTTTTGGTTTTTGTTTTATGCTTGCCGTTGAAGAAGCAAAGTCTGCACTCTGAAAATACCCTACTTTTGGCGGGGAAATGGCCGGACGGCCCTACAACCCTACAATGTACCAAAAATGCCTAAAATACCCTACAAGTAGGGTAATTACCCTACGGTTGGCAACACTGCTGGTGGGCCCTGAAGAAGGTAGGCCTCCTAGTGAAACGTCGGCACGCCGTTCTGAGGTTTACCAGAAGCTCCTCGTCACGTTCTTCTGCCAGCTCCGCTCCCCTGGTGTTTTCTTTGGATTGAAACCATATATCTGTCACCACTCATTAAAAGTTGGTGAACAATAGTCAGTTAACTATCTTACTTTTGTAACGATTTTCTTTCTATAATATGTCCTTCTGACCGTATAACTCACTTGCACAGACCGCAATGTTGTAACTTTTACGGCTCTTTTTTAAACAGATCTGTATAGCCTAAAATATCATCCAGTAGAGTTTTCAATATAATTGCAGAGTGTCCGCATTGAGAATTGTCGTCGCGTACAACATTTCTTGACGTTCATTTTCTCGTACGTTCATGATATATCATTGTACACTTCATGGTAGGGATAAGGAGGGCTTAGACTCTAGTCGTAGTTCCCATCATGTATAGTAGTGTTTCATTATCTTTACGGCCAAGCTTGTTGGAAACGGACGGAGGTGGTCGCATTACTAAGATTACTACTAAACTTCATTCATAACAGGCTCATTGGTTATCACAAGCAAGTTATACCAAGCTATCCAAGTCTGGACTCTATGGGGCGAACATGCTGCGAAAAATTGATGAATTTTTGCCAGGTTGCTATGGTTCTGCGCGGGGCATCAGCGCATTGGCTCCTACGTCGCACGCAAAACGAGCGTGCCATCGGGCGAAGTTCTTCAGTTATTCGTCGTATAATTCGCGTCATGGAGTTCAGCATTATGACTATTACGAGAACGAATTCATAGCGCGAATAATCGACGAATACTCTGCTCGGCTGCTTTGCTTTGCGCAGTGGAATGCAAGCACAGGCGCAGCTGCCGTCGCGCGCAACGAGAGCTTATGCCGCCGGACGGCGTTCGTGGCCATTCGCACATAATTCGTTCCATGGAGTTCAGCCTTTACGACATTACGATAATTAATTCGTAAGGCGAATATGAGATCATCACTAGCGTCGGCGCTTTCACGTCAGTTGATACGGGGTCACGCTGCTCGTATACATCATGCAAAATATAGTCTGTCGAACCCGAATCACCGCAATATCGGTGCATCGAACGCCGCGTGCTCAAGTTGCTCCTTGTACTCATTCCATGCGGCATTCGAAGCTCGTATCTTGCTGTGGCTTACGCTCGAAAAATGTTTGCAGGTTGTCTTTTGTATCTTGAATAAGCACTGTGACCCAGGCTTTACATGAAGCCGTATTCCACGGTTCTCCGGGCATCTACAGGGTATAGTATAATGCAATTAAATGCAAGGTGTAAGCGAGCTGTACAAGAATGATGAAAATGAACAGGGTGTCACAAATGAAATGAAAAGGGTGTCACAAAAGAAAAGAAATTACGCATTTTTATGCAGAATAACTAGGCATTGCCGAACGCCTTGCTCGCCCAAAGGTAGCGCTAGAGGTCACAACCAGATACCAAAGTTCCAGCCTGATCCGATATCTTAATCAAAAGTTATGACTGATTTTCTGAAAATTTCAATGGGAAAATAGCGGCCGACAGAGTTTTCGAATACGTGGACTCTATGGCATCAGAAACCGAAAATGGGCAAAAATGGGCTCCATTTTTCCCATTGAAATTTTCAGAATATCACCTATAACTTTTGAATAAGATATCGGATCGAGCTGAAACTTTGGCATCTGGTTGTGACCTTTAGCGCTACCTTTGGGCGGAGAATGAGCATTCGGCGATGCCTAGTTTATTTTTGCGGTAAAAAGAATGTGTACATTTTTTATTAATTTATTTACTTATAGAAACGCTATCGTTCCACTTCTCCTGACTTGTTCGAGTTGTTATCGAACAATTCCTGATATTCGGCATTACGTGGGAAATGAAGCTGGCGTTAACTATACACAAAATAATCTTTTTTTATCCTATTTTGCAGTGGTGGTTGTAGTTAGAGCCACTCTATATGGCAGCGTAGGTGCCAGAGTAGCGCCACGCTTTTCCCTGTGCCGCCTCTCACCGTGATTGGTCACACGCGGTATTATAGCGACGAGCTGAGCTGGCTCGGTTTCCTTAGCAACCTAGTGACTACTCGTCACGTGACCCCGCAAGAGCCGTGATGTCACCGATAAGATGGCAGCGCCCAGAGCTGGTGGATATAAGTTTGCTCGGTGCGCGATAGTCGTAATGTGCCGCTGCTTGCCGACGATTTCGGACTTCTTCGTGCCTGCTGACACAGGTATAACGTGAAGATCTGAAAGAATGAGACTTTATACCTTTTCTATGCAAGATCGCTCTGGATATTAGCACCTGTTCGACAACATCAGTCACTATCGCCGTAGCGGTGTTCGGATTCCTGGATCTCTTCAAGGATCGATAAGACTTTTTGCATGCAATTTTCGCATACTCCTAGCCTTGTTTGAACGTTGGAATGTCTGAAAAGTCGATGCGAATTGTATGCGTCGCATGTTGAACCTTGGCGAAGTTGTTTCAGCCCCAGGTAACCACGTAATTACAGAAACTTTTAGCGAGGAAGCTCCTGCGATCTTTACGTTTTATACTAATCAACGATCTTACAATATAGCTTTTATGATAACATTTCCGCATATTCTAGCTTCCTTTGAATATTGGTATTTCGGAGAATCGAAACGAAAGGTATACGTCGTGTGTAGGACCCAGGGGAAGTTTTTTCAGCCCTGGGTCACCGAATAATCACAGCAACTTTAAGCGAGGAAGCGCCTGCGATCTTTAACCTTTGTACTAATCGACGATTTTACGAATTGACAGTTCTGAAGACTTTGATAAACGTGCTTTCGTTGCAATAGCTTGCATTTGATCGCAGTGTTTTTGGTGTTTTTTTTTCAAGTGCGTTGCGTGGTTTTTCAAGTGACGTTTGCTCAAATGACGTATATGAAATGACCTGCTTTATAACAATGCATCAACACATACTATTAAACTTATGATGCTCAGAGGTGTGTTCGTCTTTGTAATTAACAAGTTAGAGACACTTAATTTTTACGTGTAATATTTATTTTCTGTAGCTGGGCCCGTTTTGTGCTCGTTAATGTCAGTGTGCTATGATGTTATCATCATGTGTGTATGGTTCTAAATATCCTCGTTGCAATGCCTACAAAAGCCGAAATGACGTCAGCCGACCCCAGCTCGCGCATTTGGCGAAAAACTGCTTCACTCGGACGTATGCGTTTGTCAACAATCAATTCGTCGACGAATATTTGAATTCGCGTTCGTGGCCAATGAGTGCACATGAGTGCACTTCGAATGCCAAGTTCTATGGTGTGCTTAAAAAGCGCGGTGGAAGCTTGGGGTCATCGCACCGGTGCCCTAGCATGTCACGACCGCGTGATTCCACTGTTCTCTTTTGAGTTGAGGATTAAAGCTAAGGAAGAAGAAGTGAAAAAATCATTTCATAGCCCCTTTAACACGGATATGCGTGCATATACCAGATAAAAATATTAACTTTTTGCATGCCGGTAAACTTCCGGACGACCACTTGGCCTGTCGGCAAGAACACCTCATGTCCGGCGTCCGTCTCTTTTTATGGCGTTAACAATCCTCTGTAGACCCCCGTGCTGTCCTTCATGGTTTAGCCTCGTCGACTGTTCATCGTCCAAAACGAGGGTGATAACGTCGTCGATGTCACTCCTCGCCAGTCGGTGAGATAATCTCATCATGAATGAATGATTGGGTTTGAAGAAGTATGGTGCTAAGCGTACACTCTCTTACTATGGTGCAGTCGAGCCGCAGTCATGTCCCAAGGCAATCGTCTTGTCGTGGCCGGCGTAATCGGATTTTGTTCCATAGGAGCGAAGTGCGAAAGTACAAGGATGGTACTGTTCGTCCCACGAAGCGGCCGCCATCCCGGCGGCGCGGAAAACCACTCGCCTTGTCCGTGCACCTACGATACTTAGCAGCTCTCGTCGCCCAACAGTTCAAGGGCTGCAAATCGTCTCACTTCACAGAAGAAACAGGCACCGCTCCTCCAGAGACCCGTGCCGTACCGCCATGCAAAGCGTGTTATAGGTCGTTTACCACTTTTCAATTAACCAATGGAGATATCAACTAGATAAAGGTTGCCGCTCGTCGTCGCTAGCAGTACGGTTACCATGGCAACCTCCCAGGCCCAAAACGTAGATCACTATAGGAAGTATTCACTGGCGGCCATAGTTGTGTGCGCGACTGCTGAGCGCGTGCTGATGGCGAGCTTCCACGGTTCTTTTGCAACGTGCATTTCACACCATCAGGATTGCCGGTCTTAGCAGCCTATTAATGTGGGCTCATTCTGAGCGTGCGCTCTAGACAGCACCCACAAATATGGCGCCCAGTGAATACTGATCCTTATAGGCGCTTCTGACATCGTGCATCTAGATAATTTTGCGTCATGTCGCTACTCTGGCAGCTACGCTGCCATATAGAGTCGCTCTAGTTGTAGTTTGTCTCACCTTAGCATGGACTAACCGCGAAGGCTGCGCTAGCGCGAGCGCCTAGCTTTGGTTGCCTTGACTGGAGCATTCGCTGCACGAGCGCTCGTGCAGCCGCCGAGGCTTCATTCGAAGCAACTATACTCTGTTTCACCTTATGATGTACCACAGGAAAGGCTACAAGCGCGAGCTCCTTGCTTTAGTGCACATCTCGGCGGCACAAGCTCTCGTGCGTTAAGAGCAGCTCCCAACGCTATGAGCTCGCGCTTCTAGCCTTCGCTGCGGTACAACATAAGGTGAAATGGAGTATAGCTCACGCTTTAAGCACGCGCGGCTAACAATAGTCAATACTAAGGTGAGACGAAGTTTAAAAGGAAGCTGAAGAGGTTCTTGCGCGAGCTTTCTGCCCTTGCTCACACAAGTGTGAACGCGCAGGCACCCGCAACCAAAGCACTGCGGAAGCCACCGAGCTCGCGCTGAAGGCGGAGCTTCTATACTCTGTTTCACCTTATGATGTACCGCAGAACAAGGCGGCAGGCGCGAGCTCCTTGCTCTATACTTCGTTTCACTTTATCTACGAGCGAAGCCAAAGCTAGAAGCGCGAGACCAGCGCTTTGTGCGTTACTCCAACTAGTGCGCTCGAGCAAAGCCTGAACGCACGGAGCTTCGTGCTCGCGCTTCAGCTTGCCTTCGCTCGCACATAAGGTGAAACGAAGTATCAGGTACATCTCGTCGGCACAAGCTCTCGTGCATTAAGGGCAGCTGCCGATGCTATGAGCTCGCGCTTCAGCCGTCGCTGCGGTACAACCTAAGGTGAAACGGAGTATAGTCTCAGTTCAAGGATGAACGGAACGTGAATTTTAGCATGTCTTTTTTCATTTGAATCTAAATATAAACGCGAGAAAACACGAACATTTTTTAACCAATCGTTACGTCATACCCAGATATTTCGACCGCCAAGCGCATGTCTCTCGTGTGGGCAGCGCGTGCAATTGCAAGCCTGCCAGGTATATTCCCGCGCACTGACACCAGTCGTAACGTCTTTTTATGACCTTTTTTTGAAAATAGCGGAGTGCGCGTACATAGATTTGATGGGCGCTGAAGATGCTGCGAGCAGAGGTTCCGAAAACTCCTATGACGTCACTCTCCGGGAAGGAGGGTCTTTAGCGGTATAAGTTGAAAATGATTTTCTGCATCCTCCGTGCACCCAATTGAAAAGTAATCACAATATTTCGTGACCCTGAAGGCCAAAAGAAGACGATTTACATTGTTGTTTTTTCCCCTCAAATACAGAATCGCCTCAGTTTCTCTTTAAGCTAGGTAATCCCATACTACAGAACTATGTGACGCCATTAAAAAAAAATCCTGCTGAATGTCGAAGCGAATCAATGTTTTGTTTCATACACAATCATCTCCTTCAAAAGTCACGACAGTCTTAGCTGAATCGTTAATTAGCTCGCTCATCTTTCCTGATGTACGGCTCACATCTGGTAAACTATAGTCGCTCGTAGCTTAGGAAACGTCGGACTTGGCTTATAATGCCGACGCTTATTGCTTCCTGATTCCTTCTTGTGAATTTCGCGTCGGTTAGCGCCGCAGCTGCGGCGATAATAAGAAGCGGTCGTGCCCCAGCCACGCTTTGCGTTTTTCAACTTGTCAGAAACTAGAGGGATGTCTTTCCTTGTATGCGCGGCTTTCGTATGCGCCGCAAAATCTCGGAAACGAAACCCATCGAGGAGGGAGGACGAATTCAATGGAAGGCTGGCTACAAAAGAGGTCACGTGAAAAAATTGTTCACCGCGACGACGACGACGGCAACGGCGGGCTCCCCGTGGCGCAATTTACCGGTCACCACCACCTTCCCGGAGTGACTTCGCGACGGAAGGCCTACGGTGGTCGTAAACGATTCAGAGAGAAACACCGGCGCCAGCACGTCCACACTGTAACCCGGTCGTAAAACCGTCAGCCGGACGTTGTATAGTCTACGTCGTCACCACAGCGCGCAAAGGGGGGGAGGGGGGAGTCTAGTTTTTTTTTTTGTTTTTCGACTTGAGAAAACGACTCTCTTTCAGTGACACAATATGTATTTTTTCTTTGAGTTTAGTTTGTTTTTTATATCGTTGTACGGATAATGTTCCTCTTTTTTATCGGCCGAGTTTTACGACTCGGAAGGTAGCGAGCTGCGGTTGCGCCACGGGTCCTATATAGAGTGACTAGGGTGTTGTTTCCTTGGTCAACGGGTTTTTGAAACATTTATCTACCGTTGCCCGGGGCTTTATTTTCCTAGCCTTATTGCGGACGATATTTGGAGCCTGTGTCCATAAAATCGGAAACCGACGTCGGGATCTAGGCTTTATTCGGCAGAGGCAGATTGTGGCGACGTTTACTGTCTGCGGCTGCAGAGTCCGCTTCTTTAAATTTTACCGTAAAATGTATGCCAATCTGAGATTGTGATTGAGGATAAATAGGTGCGTTGTAGCATCAGTGTTCTCGCAAAAAGTCAGTCATAATTTGTGCCTTAAGTTTTTCGGAACTACATTCTTGAGTATACAGTTACCTGCAGCCGCACGAAACATAGATACTTAATGTGCTCAGATATAATACAGGACGCGGAGAGCGCGGATTTCGAGTATTGTTAAAGCGTTTCCAAACGGCCACCGCGTTGTGAAAGCAGTCGGCCAGGAAATCATTGGGCGAACGGCGTTAGCAGAGAAAACATCTGGTCACATTGTGTCATTGAGCTACACTTTAATTCATGCACGTTCGAAATCTGGCTTATTCCGGGTTTCATTATTCCCTGTCCGAGATGATTTGAATAACAACGAAATACGAGTTCTGTTGCCGCGAGCGACGCAATCAAGATTAACGTTTTTCTGCTCACTGATGCTTCGCAGCTGAGCCCAGATTAAGTCTTCTCCTCTTCTTTTTTTTTTAATCTCTTTTCGGCTCTTGCTAAACTACGAACAAAGCGCACGGTGACGTAAATTTTGTTTCTTTATAACCCATTTGTCTGTGATTTCTTTTCTTCGGATTATGCCCTCGGGTAAGTCTAGACAGAGAAAGAGAGAAACAGAAAGAGGACTTGATCAAAATGTAATCGAGGCGAAAAATTTACTGTTCTTTCTTTCGGTGGTTTTACTTTTTTTTGTGGTTGTTGATAGTCATTAATACAATATGAATTTACTTCCTCTTCTTGCGCTTCACTCTGACACTAAAGAAAAACGATTCGTATATCGACCGAGCAGTCCTTGCCTTTCTAAAACTGCTGTCTACGATCAGCATTTATGTGTGTGTGTGTGTATGTGCATCAGCACGTTTGTCTTCTTTCTTGTTTTTTTCCTTTTTCCGTTTGCCGAACACGGTTTGAAAGAAGGATTCGGCCCCCAACGCCTCTAACTCAATGCCTTTCATCAGCTAGGACTTTTCCTTTTGTCTGACATTGTCGTGCTGACTCGCGAGTCATAAGCTCGTCACGTTTCTCCACGTATTTCGGAAGCTCATGTGTGATTGAGTCGGCCCACAGACCACCATTTCCGATTTGGACGTATAGCCGCAATGATGTTCGGTCCCGAACCAAAACCACGTCTCGGATTACCTTCTTTAACACGGTCGCTTCCTTTGTTCTCCGGTCCTCGAACTTTGTGTGTGTGTGTGCGTGTGTGTGCGTGTGTGTGTGTGCGTGTGCGCGCGTGTGTTTATGTGTGCGTGGGCCTGATCGTATGTTTGTGTCTGTGTCGGTGCGTGTCCCCATGCGTGTGTGTGCGTGTATGTGTGTGCGAGCATGTTCGTTTGTGTGGTCCTGTGCATCTGTGTTCTGAGTGTGAACGTGTGTGTGTGTGTATGTTTGTCTGCGGCTTTATGTACCCTTCTGTTTCCTTTTTTGGTGTCGTTTCCAAAATATTTTGAATTGTTTTTTATTACTTGCACGATGTCCACTAGTTTTACTTGGGTTTGGAGAATGCTAAAGCTTGATGATACTTTTTGATACACGTACGTTCCAGAGTGTTGACACGCTTACACTGCTCACCTTGTTTTATTATAAAATACTTTTGTTTTTTCCTCTCTCTCTCTTATTGCCCTCAGCCCGTCGTATACCCGGTCTTAGGATCGTTGTTGTTGTTGGGCAGTTTTAGTCTCTCTTTTATATGCTCCCATTTTTACATCGTTATTGTATTGTCAATTTCTTTTTTTAACCGAAGATCGATAAGCAGATATGTGAATTATGTTTTATATGTTCTTCCTACAGAAATTCACGCTTTTCAAGTTTCCGCGTTATTTTGAAGGTTTGTTTCATAATTCTGATGCAGAGTTATATACGAAAAGAGGAAGATTGATTAACGTAAAGTTCACACCTAATTTTACCAACTTTTGTTGCCAATAAACTTTGCAACCCTTTCTCCTTTCTTTTTATTCGGTATATACCATTCATAAGCAACAGCGATGTGGGTCGCCGTAGACGCGTCCCCTGCTTCTAAATGAGCGTATAGACAATGTAAATAAAAGAAAAACTAGTCTTTGAAAGCCCACGAAATCGCACTACTAGGAAAAAAGCTCAGCAAACATCGTTGCACACGTACACGCTCTGTCGCCCTTCCCCCTTTCGCTCTAGAACACGGAACGAAAACCATTAATTAATGTCGGAACACCTTACGCCATCTGAAGACTAATTTCTTCATTAGATTATGCCAGATTTAGCGTTCAGAGGCTTCCGTGGAGGAGCAGACAATAGCGCATATTTCAGTAAAACTTTGTCACACGAAAACCGCGATTTTTAGTTCTAGATGTTTAGCTTGTTTGGTTCCAACCGGTAACCGAGAGGGAACACCTTCCATGGAATTCAGATCTGAATACTGCTGTCGTTAATTCGATCTGGTTAGAATATCGAGAAGTCCCTGACTTAACTAGTTTGCGCTTAGTGTCTCTTGATGTAATTATCGACGTTGCGGCAGCTTCTTATTTTTTTTTTCATACGACGTTAGATTTATTTGAGGCGTCTTTGCTTTGCCCTTTCAATTCTGAATTCTCAAAGGCTGTCAGCAAACCGTGTTAGACACGCTGGTACATGCTCTGCATTATCCGTGCTTTGCCAAGCCACCGTCTTTCAGTCTAGGTTGTGGCAGAGATTTCGTAAACATAAAACGAGAGCCCGTTCACAGTGGAGGGATTCATTTTGCGTGCCTTGGTCGTTGTTGAGTGCGTTTCTCAGTAGAAAAAAGATAATAACAGCACGTACTGATGGATTATTTGAACAGGGTTAAGACCTGCCAAATGTAAAGTGCCGGGAGCATGGGTATCGTCAGCGTTTGCAGTCACATTTCGCTGTTTTCACTCTTTACGCCACCTCAGATGAATTTAGTGGTCACTACGATTGCCACCAAAGCGGTTAACGGCGAGCTATCTTTAAAAACAAACTGACTCACGCGATTTAGAAATCCCCGGCATTTCTCCCTGCGTGAATATCGCTTCAACAGGATTGTCCACCTTTTTATTACCTGAGATTTTTTGTGTCACGAATTTCGTTTTTCCAGGAAGACAAAATTTAGAGATTTTTTCATAAGGTAAATTACCCAAAAACCTAATATTAACAAAACAATCAAGTGATGTAGAATTCTCGACTAGCCACCCTTTGTTCCACTTTCTATATTATCAACCAAAACACCCACGTGAATTTTTTTCTTCTTCTTTACATTATTTGAAGTACGCATGCAGTGCTATTGACATAAATTACATCGGATACCTCTATAGTGCGCACTTTTAGTAGAATTCCCTAGCTTGGTTTTGTAAAGCCACGTCATTGAAGGTGGGATTTTAACGAATGCTTAAGTGATTAGGGCACTGCATGCATCGAGTCCAGAGGCTATTAAATTTCAAAAGACACACGCTGCGACAATGCCATTTCTTGATATCTGTTATTTTTCGATCGGCGTTCCTGGTGATCCTCGCCTTCGCATTCGCTCATTTCATATTTAAACTTTGAGGTGCTTTCGTATACGGTCCAAAAAAGCTAATGAAATATTTGTGTGTTTGTGTGTTTTTAGATAATTTGCTTACTTTATCTATGCAGCTTTTTTCGGGTTTCTTTCATTAATTTTAAAGTATCTCAGGCGACTATCAAATGTTTATCACTGAGGACAAAATCCGCTCCCAAAGTTTCTCCGAAAAAGCCCCGACGCCGCACCTGAATGCCTGATGCGTTTCCGCTTCCGATTCTTTGACATTCAAATTTTACGTAAACCGATTTCAATATTCAGATTTATCCCACGAATCCAGTGAGGGAAGACTTTGATTATTTAGAACAATTTTTGTTCTACTCCATGCTAGAGATAAACTTGTTTTTTTTTTCCTTGTTTGTCAGATTTTTTTTTCTAGCCTCTATTTTAGGTCAGCGCAAAAAAACAAAAAAAATCAATTTTAGAATTTAGCGAAAAACGAAAAAAAAAACTACTTTTAGCGAGCTAAAATGGATTTCTTTTTTCATTAATGATCTTATCGGTTTGGAATGATAGTGACGCGGCAAAATGAAATATTTATTCTTTCCTCGTGATTCTAAAACGCTAAAATAAACTTGCTCACTAAAGATTATACCGTTGCCGTATATACGTAAGAGGACCTAGATTTCGAACGAGTTTACTTTGTTCTTGAAGTGCCTTCTTTAATATTAAAAAACCTCTTAGAACCGCTAAGTCTCGGTTGATAGGCTTAAAAAAAACTTGAAAGATGTGCTACAATTTAGGGACAATCTAATTTAATAGGTTTGAGAAGCGTCTCCACTTGTTGTTTTGGTATTTCACGTTTTTCTTGTTCCGCTACGTTTTTTTATACTATTATTGTCTTCGCGTATGTTTTGCGCTTGAAAATTCATGTGCGTGAAGCTATAAGGAATGCAAAGTCGCGTCTTTAAAAATAGGTTAACTTCAATATTAACTCTGCATTTCTCTTGAGAGTGGAGAACAAAAAGCCAATTCGAGGCATTATTATTTTTGTAATATTTGATACACGGAAACTACAATGGAGTTTTGTTCAATGTGCATTCGTCAATCGTCAGGTCGCTATAGTCACTATGGTGAGGTATTTACAACGAATACGCACATTACTCAATAAATATTGCATAGAGAGCACTGACATTTATAGTGCAGATCGCAAATCAATGTACCTACGTTTTGTATATGTATTTGTATACGTAGACCATTTATATAATATTTTTTTATATATGTATATTACTTAGATTGTTTTCTGGATCTCCGTCACCATCTGCCAATCATTCGGGGCCCGGACTTCGTCAAGCCAACAAAGATTGGTTTTTTGTCCGTGGTTCCGGCATCTGTGTATGCAGAAGCAAATAAAGTTATTTATATTTGAAGAAATCTTAGTATTTCACTAAAACTAAAGCATGAGTGAAAGCGAGCTGGTTCAATACTGACATGATAGCCCAGGAACAGAGATGGCTAAATTACTTTCAAAAAGTAATTGAATTACATTTCTACTAATTTCCTGAAAACTGCAAAAGTTAATTAAATTACATTACACATTACCGTAGACTAAAGGTAATGACATTACATTACAATTACTTTCCAAAAGTAATGAAATTACTTTGAAATTACTTTCGAATGTTTTGAGGCAGTAATTTGCGCTCATTTTATTTACCGTATACACCAACACAGTGTTTACAAAACAAGCCCTCGTTTGCCCGCACAGCGCGTGTGCAGGAACCAGATCCGGAAGAAGCGAGGCGCTGCGCATGCGCAGTGCCAACAGCAGTGCCACTGCAGGGATGTGACGTCAAAGAGCTGAGTTGGTCTATATGTGCCCAGACTCAGATCTTCCTGTTTACACCGCAACAACCTTATGTGCCTCAAAGTGAACCATACTGAACAGTGGTTTTGCTGGCGCACACGGCATAAGTGTTAAACATGATGAATAGCTTCTTTAGATGTGACTCAAGAAGACAGTCGACTCACCGGTTTCGCTGTTCATTCAACGGTGATGGTTCTTACTAAAGGGTGATATGTTTCCGTCTTCCTATTTGAAGTTGTAGTCCGTTTCAGTTTTGTCAGGTCGGGCAATGACAGCTCGTTCTTACAAATAGTCGTCACGTGAAACGTTTCGCCTCCCTCGTCGGACGCAATCTAATTCTATTTTCCCGACGAAGATTATACTCGGCGATAACTTTTCTTGGCAATGCAGTGGAAGGAGGAGAGCCCGCCCAAGCTTTATTCAGCACTCAAGAATGGGAGAGGGAACGCGTGCCTGTACCCTTCACTGCATTCCCAAAAAAAGTTGTCGCCGAGTATAGTTGACTTATACTAGGTCATTCCTTTCAAGAGAGCATTTTTCCGAAACAGCCGAAGAGTCCCACCTTTTGCGTATTGTCACACAAAGAGGCCCGGATAATTCCTAAGCAGAAGCGTCGCCAGTTGAGGAATGGCGCGAGCTTCCTGAATTGTGTACTTTCCCAAGAAAGCGGGGGGCGATATCTGCTTGTAGGCTTATTCCGAATAAACTTCCCAAGGGAAGGCAGCCGCGAGGCATACCGCAGAGCGGCACCTGCTTTGCTCGTGGACGCTCAAAATGTTCTGGGGCTTTGACAAGGCGTTTGGAATTAACTGTTTATTTCGGTCGTTTCTTGTTCACAATGGTCGACGCTTACGGTTTGACCTTGCTTGACGAAAGTACAAGGCTAGGGATCTGTTTGTCCTGTCCTTTCAGGTTTTAAATTATGTTTAACTCACTGGTGATATGTCTGTCACCTTGTAGCCTATGATCCGTTTATCCCTTAGCTGACTCACTGTCAGCTGAGGGATGAACAGTGGAAACTACGTGTTTGTTGGAGCAGTCACACGGCTATCGTTCCCACGTAACGACGCTCTCATTGATACCCAGAGAAAGGGACGGGACACGTGGTTAAAGAAAGTACTTGATTGGTTCTGGTTAGCTTGCATCTCTGACAGCACTGTCAGCTTAGGAATGAACGAAGTATAGTATCGTCGTGATGACGCGACGCAGTGAATCTGTCGTGCCTGGAGTTCGTAATCCGTTGCTCTCCAGCGATGACTACACGGAAGCTTTTCTCCTTCGCCTTTTCAGCCCTCCTTTGTGCATCTGTCCAGCTCTTCGTACAAGGCTTTGCTCTCAGGTGGCCGTCGATTGTTTGCTCCGATGCTCTTTCACAACATTTCACCATGCAAAATAATTTTCCTCTTCTTTCTTAAAGCTTGCCAACGAATTTTCTAATTCAGGACACAAGTAATTTTAAAAGTATAGAATAATTTTCTTGAAATTACTGCCTGAAAGTAATTCATTACATTACTTAATTACTATCCTAGAGAAGTAATTCATTACATTATTCATTACTCCAAAAAGTAGATTAATTACTGAAATGGAATTGCAGTAATGTCATTACTGCCATCTCTGCCCAGGAAAGGAGGAAAAACGAGACGGAAAACATAAAATACAACCGTGTTGGAGGTTTGTGTCGTCCGTCCCGTTTTCTCCCTCATCTGAGTTACCATGTCACTATTTTTACCTTTTACTTCCTTCTATTCCTTATTCTTTCCCTCTTCTCCCTTACTCCTCCATTATCATCCCCAAGTCCCCTTGACCCTTCTAACCACCAGGAGTCGGCACGGCTTCGGTGCTGTTTGACTGATCGCGGTTTGTTTTTCAGCCTGTCGTCCGACTCCACCGCACGTTTCCCTGGACCAAACGCTCGTATGGTAAGCGCGGCTTGGACGTTGGGCCGCGGGAGGAAAACAAATGTTTATCCTCTGACGACGTAGAAGCGGAACCCAGCCGGCGTATTAGTAGTGGGGAATAAATTATGCGAGAGCTTCCCCTGCCGCGCCGGTTGCATGCCTGGAGAGAAGAACGGGGGTAGAGATTGTCCGGCGCTTCGACATGCGGCGCGTTCGAAGAGAAACTGCGTGGGAGCCCGGGGATTGTTCCACGGCGCCCCTGATTTGTGGGCAGCTGGAGCAGCCGAGAGTTCACGCGCGCGTGCGGTTATTTACGTGTGTCTATGGAAAGGACGAAGGGGGGAGGGGTGGGGGAGTTTTTGGGGAAACTCAGGAGGAACTTTTGGCGTCTGCCGGATTGTGGCGAGAGGAAATGATGAGCGGTCAGCGGGTGCAGGAGGCCACGGTTCGTCGTAGGCCGAAAGACTCTACACGCTCCCTCGTGTCCATTTGTGTGTTATCGTCTTTTCGCGAGTCTGTGCGGAGAGAGAGCGAGGAGAGAGAAATGAGGGCGCCGAGCTCCTGATTGGAGTGATTAGTGGGTAGGCGCAAAGGCTCGCTGCCCTTGTCTCTACTCACTGTTCGTGCACGTCGAACGGCGAACGCCGGCGTCCGGCGTTCTCAACACGTGACAATGCGCGAAGAACTCACGACGCTCCTGTTCGCTCTCATTGGAGGCGTACACCGGTATAGAGACAAAGGCAGCTGAGAGCTTCGTGTCTGCCCACTATTTCATCCAATCGGAGGTTAACGCTTTGATTCCAGATCTCTCAGTTTCTCACCGTAATACTACCTTTCTGATTATGATGGATCGCAGCGGACGCTACGGGCCTTCGGAACTAATCCAACGCGGTGTAGGTGTCACGTGATCTTCGGGAGGGGCGCAGCGACGTGCGGGCTGCGTAGCCACGTGATATGGGAAACCCTACGGATCGTATTCATAGCACTCTTGCTTGAGTGCAAGCGTTCGAGTCGGTCGCGTCGAATAAGGATCCAGGTCAATTGTGCACTAGCGGTTTCGTCGCACGAACTGCACGGATAACGGTTCATTTTGGCCAGTGTTGTACGGAACGACGTTCCAGGACGGCGTTCCTGGAACTGCGTTCCTTTGAGGAGGACGAAGGAACGCCGCCGTTCATTTACATCGATGGAACTGGAACGGGAACTCGTTACATTTTTACTGGAAGGAAAAGAGTAACGGCGTTCCTTTTTTCGTTCAGTGGGTAATTTTTGTTTAATTTGTAACAGGAAATTTTAAAAGTATAAAAACTATATCTTCACGAACATATTGTTTTAACTTGTTAACTTTTTGGCTAATTATCTTAGGTCTTATTTTGTGTGGTCCTTGCTTAGTGACAGTCGGGTGCCGGATAGCTAGTGGACATTGATTATTTTTGAGTGCGAGACTGCGGGTAACAAAAGCAAACCTTATAGTCGCAAGAGAAGACACAGAAAGAGGGACGCTTTCAAGCTCAGCTGCTGTTGCACTCCCCCCTTTCACGAATCCTCATACCCACATAAATCTAAGGCCGACTAAAGACATTTCTCAACTATGAGGAGACCTACGTTACAACGAAAATCAGGTTTCAGACATCGAACGCACCCTTGCTCCTGGACATTGGTCACTTAAAGATACACAAAAATTAACTTAATTCCTTCTCTCGCTTGTCCCTCGCCTTCAAACTGAACAACGGATCCAACCTTCACGAAGAAAGACTGAGTAGTTTCCAAGACTGACCTTCCAAAAGCCTACCCTCCCTTCACTTGCTCGTCTTGCGGACAGCAACATCGAGAAACAACTGTTAAGTTTTACATGTGAGACTTTGTTAGATTGAAACGTGTGAAATTGTTCTAAACGCTTCGTGCCATGTCGGGTGCAATACGTTGGCTCGTTTGAATCATTCATACAAATATGAGGTAATGATTACAAATCTGAGATTTTAAACTTCAATATATAGCAAATAACACCTCGATTCCGCTTGTTTTCTTCTTCTGCAGGTGCCCTTCTATCACGGCACTTATAAAATTGTATGTACCCATTTGATGGGATGGAGTATAAAAAGAAAAAGCTCCGCTTAGCGATCAAACTAAATATGGTAATCAGCAAATACGAAAGTAACGTATATGTAACGATCGTCCCATTTTTTAACTGTAGACTGGGAACAGCTCCTTGTTACACCGATGGAACTTGTAACGGAACGCGTTCCAAAAATCCGAAGGAACGAGGAGGACGAGCTTTCGTTCCATTTTGTTTGACGAATACGTGCACAACACTGATTTGCAGGCCTCCTGCCGTGACGAATGCCGCGGACGTGGCGCCTGCATGACTGCTACTCGGCGCATCAAGTGTTCACTGCCAGCGGTTTGACGAGAGCAGAGTATTTCGAAAACGCTTTTCTCGCGAGAACTCGTGAAAACGAGACACTATCTATAAAACCATGCTGTTGCTCGGAAAGTCTTTGATAGGAAAGCGTTGCCAGAACTTGATAAGTTTTCACAACGTGCAAATGCGGAATGGTTGTCAGATGTATAAAAAATTTCACGAAAAAATTAAAAGTTAATTATTTTTTATATTTTTTTGTGATCTGAAGTCCTTTGCTTTGTATAAACAAGCGCTGGGTAGTTAGGTAGTTTCAGTACATCGTTTTTGAACTTCAAGGGTTCTTTTTCTCATGCAGCGAATCGCAGTAGTGCTCGCTCACGTGTCGTCAGCTACTTATCGTCTGCCATGATCAACAGTTGTGACGGTAAGATACAACACTCTCAGAAAAATGGAGTGTAGTATTACACCCCTTTGTCCCATATAGTACGCCAGCTTCAGTCTGACGTACAGCGCACTGACGTAATATGGACCTAGGGTACTAACATCTGCTAGAAGCGATAGCCGGTGTGGTACAACTTAGTAACATAGCTAATGTACATGTTACTGACTATAAAAAGATAATCCGGGTTTTCTTGAGCCTACTGCAAATCCTGTTTTTCTTTATCTGGTCTTTACGGATACTGACTATTAAATAATTCTTATATCGGACGTTATCAAGCCCTTCGAAACAAATTGGGGCCGTCTGTTTGACTATAGGGCGCTGTACATCGAATTGAAGTTTTAGGGTGCACTATACAGGACAAAAGGGTGTAAGGTGACACCCTTTTTCTTCTGGAAGTGAAAGCTGATAAACAGCCGTTAGACGCGCCTTAGCGCGTGGTCAGCGCTATGGTTATGGCGCTCCGCTGCATGTCTGAACAGGCCTTAAAAATAGCTTGATGGTCACCTAATGAAGTAATGAAGAATTTAAACTTCAGTATCAGTAATTCTTACAGAGCCCATTTCGTTGCTACGCGTGAAAGTGCTCTCTGGCCATGATAATTTACATTTCTTTGAATATGAAAGGCTAAAAATCGATACAAAATGTTCCAGGTTATGGTGTAACTTTTATGTCTCGAACAAAAATAGGTATTTCGTGTCATAAAATGTTTAATATAAAGCATTTTATGGCGATACGTGAAATAGACAAAAATAAAAGCTTGAACGTATTAGAAGAAAAAACCGCACGCATTATAGTCAGTCAAAGGAGGCCTCAACCACCCGAGTTGACAATATCTGAAGCTTGCCTCTAGATGAGGGTCTCCCAAACTCCGTCCTACAGAAGGTCGCGGTCTTTCCACTGACGCCCTGCCTGCTGCGGCTCCTGTCAACGGAAAAATAAAAACTCCGTCACGACGCTCACCAAAAGCGCTGAAGAAGATGTAAGAAGTACGGGAGAAAACCGGGTGTCGTAATTCAGTTTTATCTCTGTAAACTTTGCTCTAGTTTAAACATTTTGTAGTGAAGTACTGTTTAGTTATTTTATTGAGAGTATCCTCATTAATAGTATATGTTATATACTGATAAGTGTCCCACTACTACGATGGCCGTTAGTGGGACGCTTCGCTGAGGTTGCGCCGTCGATCCGCTCCATATCGACGGGGCAATATTACCGGCACTCCGCCAAAAGATTCCACATGGACATCACCCACTGACGTCGCGCCGCTTGACGACTGATGTCACGCCGCGCATCACCTCACCTGTTGCGCCGTCGCGCTGACACGATGACGTGGCGTTGTCGTGTCAAGTCATGTTGCTGGGGGACGCCGCGCGACCACGAAGCGTCAGGTGACAACGCATGAGTCACGTGATATCATGACGTCAGGTGACACCGCGACGGCACGTGAAACATAAACATGAAATCGCTGATCATAAAACAGTAAAACCAAAGCGTTCTCGCTAATTATGCCAGAAAGGTTTTCGGGCGATAAAACGAATAAGCTAGATCGGTGTTAAGCCGGCGAAACCACGGGCGTGAAAGTGGGGGAGCTGCATGCTTGAAGCGTGAGGGCGCGATTTTGGAAGTGTTTTCAGTGACCACAAGTCGCTGTTAGTTTGTGTACAATAACATTGCATAAGACGTTCGAGCAGCTACCCTTGACAGGGAACGGTTCACCTACACATATGCAGTTTCGTCCTTCCCTAAAGTTCAAACTTGGGCGCACAATTTTTCGAAATTTTTGTTTTGTTTTTTAGTTACCTGAGCAGTCCCTAGTTTTGTGTCGAATAAGAATTGTTCAACAGGCTCTAGAATGCCTTTCTGCCTAAGTAAACCCTCATTGGTTTTCAAAACGCTATGGTTTCAAAACGCCATTTCGTGCTAGTTGGGCTCGTTCAAAACGACGCTAGAAAACCATCCGTGTATGTAATGTGGCTTAAACTCAAAACTTAACCATACTGTATAGCGTGCACCCGCTGGATGGTGACGTCCATAACGACGCGCTCCTTTCTACGCATGATATAGGTTTGGCGGTATTTTTGCTGGGTGCGTTAAAACGGTGTTTTTCCATCCAAAGAACGATCTCGCAAAAACTAGAAGCTGAGCTCTCACGCCGACTTCTCCAGTCACGGTCGCGTGCAGAATGCCCTTTCGCGGTCGATATCGCACCATCGCGCGCACGGGCATTCGGTAGAACCGAATTTCGCTGGTCGTTTTTTGCGCGGTGAAAATCACCGGCTGCACCAATCCCGCGCAGTCAATACGGCGTGATACGGCGTTTTTGTTTCTATCAGTGATTGTTCCAGCCGGTGATAGGAAACAGACAAACACGGCGAGCGCCCTGAGGAAGGTACTTTTGGCGCGGCTTGACATTCACTTCGTCAGGCCGTAGCATTGGCTGCGCTCGAACCTAATGTGGAACGTAGTAGGCGTTAACATTCGTGACCGTATGAAGCCGCCGTAATCAACAAGCACGTGACCGCGGGGCAGCTCCGCACTCAGCAAAGGGCGAGTGTTGGGTCGCTAAACTCGTCAAACACACAGTTGGAGCCGAAGTTCGCAGTGCGTGCTGATTGGACTCTCGCGACGATGGCGTCACGCAGGACGAGATGTCAATCATCCAAACTCTCTCGGTGCTCAAAATTCCAGCGAGATTGTGAAACACAAGACGTAGCGAGCTTCATCAGAGCGCGCGCGAGGAACACCGTGAGGCCAGCCAATTGAACGGCTGCACTGATGACGTCGCGCCCGCGTGTCCCTACATCCCTACGCCGCGTTGAGTCAATGTTGTCTGGGTTGTCCCTAGGCGGGCTGTGAATACTCTGAACTTTCTCGCCGCAAGATTGTCGTTTGTGGAAGTTATTGGTGACGACAAGTGACGTTTCACAACTTTGGAAAGGAGTTCCTTGAGGCCAAAACCTTCGCTTCGGAATTGACGCGAAGATGTTCAGACATGTTCAGCAACTCTATAGGTACCAGTGCTGGGATATGGAAGAAACTCAACTCGATTTTAGGAAAAACGTCAGCGTCTTCTAGAATTGAAACATTAAAAATAAACGGACAAGAACTCGGAGGAGTTGAACTAGCCAACAAATTTAATGATATATTTTTTATTAACTTAGTTGAATAATGAGAGTGAATGAAGCACTGGTATAGGTATCGAAGATTTATAAATGAAAGAATCTTCTTTTATCTTACGGATGTTCATAAAGTCAGCTCTGTGTTTAGTAACCTTAACAATAGTAAAAGTTGCGATATTGATGGCATCCAAATAAAACCCGTTAAATATGTGATTGCGCAAATTGCACACTTTAGCTCATTTTGTTTAATCTATCATTATCACAAGGGTATTTTTCCTAAAAAATGCAGATAGCAAAAGTGTCGGTACTTTATAAATCCGGAGATAAAAATGATTTATCACATTATAGACCGATTTCTGTATTTCGATATTTTCAAAGGGTTTAGAAGAACTGATACATTTTCGATTAAACCAGTTTTGTGAAAATATTTTCAGTTGTTAACAGATTCTTCAATTTGGATTCAGAAAAGGGCGATCGACTGAACTTGCGCTGTTAAACATGAAAGAAATAATTCTGAAAAATTTTGAAAATAAATTTTCTAACGGTAGGAAGTTTTATCGACTTTGTGAAAGCCTTTTGATTGGTTAAATCATGACACATTAATGAGTAAACTTCACAATTATGGCATTCGTGGAAATGCGGCGGCGTTAATAAGAAGTTATTTGAGCTTCAGTTTTTCAGAGCATTGCACATCAGTAGCCACTTCTCTGATCTAAAACAACTACAGGCAGGTGTACCACAAGGAAGTGTGTTGGGACCTATTTTATTCAACCTTTATGTTAACGACATCATAAATATTTCACATAATGCCCAGATAGTAACGTATGCAGACGATACGAGCATATTTTTCAAGGAACGGACATAAATATTATTTCATCTGAAGTGAATAGTTTCCCTCAATGTGCTTAGTTCATGGGCACTGGTAAATTCGTTAGAAATCAATAGCAATAAAACAAAGGCCGTTCTATTTCGCCCTAAAAGTTCTCTGTGTCAAATAGATATACCACTTAAGTTAGATACATCGATCATACAAGTTGTTCCAACGGTAAAAATACTAGGGATGTTCTTTAACCAATACATGAGTTGGAACGAACACGTAGAACATGCTATGTCTAAATTATCAAAAATAACAAGTATTATTTATAAACATCGTCTTTGTTTACCAGAAAGGGTCAAAGATTATTTAATATAACACATTGTTTGCTTCACATTTAAAGTACTGCCAGCTTGTATGGGGCAATACGACAAAATTAAACCTAGACAGGTTATACATCGCTCACAAAAAAGATCTTGCGTTTAGTAGCCAATGTACCATATAATAGTCATGCCGATATTTTATTCTCAAAATTTAAGGTAACACGTGTTTCTGACTTATATACACAGACATTAATCCAGAAATATAAAGATAGTATTTATTATAATAACAAATCATTCCTTCACTTAGCTTCGCTGGATAAAGCCCTTCGTTTTATCATACGCGTAGTCCAGAGCACTGGAAAGTGCCGCATCGCAGAACCAATTACGGATTTCAAATGTTCCAGTATACTGCAGCCTCTACCATTATTAAACTCATTAAAAACAATATTCACATAGAAAAGATGTTAAATAACCAAATGAGACAATTGTATGTTAACAACAAATAATATTTCAAAAGTTCTGTACTGTTCATGACATCAAAAGCTGTATCATGTTCTGTATGTTTTTTCTTGCTTTTTACAAGTGCCGACTAACCTGCCCAAGTATGTATGGGAGGCAGGGACCTGTCAAGCTACGCAATGTAGCTTTTTCCCTGTCTCCTTCTCCAAACTGGAGTCAATAAAGATGAATTGAATTGAAAAGATTGAACTTTGTGATGTTGTGGAGCCTTGCGCGATGTACGCAGCTCTGAAGTTCATCATCCGCCACTGTCAACAACGCCACCGGGCTCACCCACAGGCGGTGTGTGGGACGTCGTAATGTCTGAGAGATGAGGAGGACAGGGGGAATGGCGAGAAAAAGCCGGAGAAAGGGAAATAAAAAAAAGTTACGACCAACACACACACAACTAGGAGTTAGGAAGGGCCGTAGAAATTGTTCGGGAGAGACAAAAAGATGAGGGGGGGGGGGGGCAGTGAAGGAGATATTCCTTCTCCCGAATTTTTATTTTAACTCTGAAATGCTATGGTCCAGGGCTGTGGCTTATACCTTTAATCCCCTTGCCCCCTTTTCGACGCCACTGGTACAGTGCCACTGGGGCAGGGGGTTGGTTCTAGAGATTCTGGAATTAAAACAGTTCGCGTTTCATGAACTCACAAGCGGCCATGACAGACGTTCAAGCGTGAGGCTCGTGCCAGGGCTAGGGCTCGTAATGTGCAGGTGCCTCAGGGTCAGGATTATCAGTTGTAAAGAAGAAATTTGATGGTTTGTGTTCCAAGTCTACGGTGACAAGTTTGGTTGTGTACACGGTGGTTCTGTACAATAGAAGCTTGTTTGGTGTCCTCGCGTTCTCAAAACATCACCGTCAATATTGACAACCTGACATTACTCTTATTCCCGTTGATGAACGCAGAATTAATTCCAGTTTGGCTAATCTTTGAAAGTCTACCATAAAATGATTTTAACCCGCCGATGGGGGGACAACTGCCCGGAGGTGAAATCCGCCCGAAAGTGGACAACGCTACCCGGCTGGTTGTTGACCAAGCTACGTCGGGATACACTTTGATCAAATTCAAAAGGTCAAGATAAATAAAAGGAACGGCAGGGACGCTTTTCAGTAAATTCTGCTTTATCGATGGAAATAAGAACGATATCAGACTATAAACTTTGACGGTGTTGATTTTTAGAGACCATCAAACATGTCGATCGCAGCTGATAATGTTTGTCGTTACGTCACACGTATGAACCACGGTCGTCTCCGCGCGCGCTCTCGTGCTGCTCTTGTTCGGCGCCTAGGGAGTGGTAGGGATTTTTGCCCCTTCATTGAAAAGCGTCACGAAGATACACGGATCCGCGGGTTTGTGAGAAAAAAATAATTTCGCAGCAATCTTTCGACTCCTCCCCCGCTATGTCATAACACAAAAAATATTTGTGTTTGACGAGTTTAGCAACCTTGGACGCTCGTCAAGGAAGTAGAAGGAGCGTCCTAATGATCGATCAAACTCCTGTTCCATCTGTTCCCTCGCGTTTACCTTCTTTCAGGTGACGGAGAGAAATCAGCGCAACGTTGTGCTATCTAAGAGGTGTGTAAAATTTACAGGGTCTCTTATGTTATCCCATAGCCTCCAATATACTGACAAAGTCTGGTATATCGCCACGAGAAGCGGCCGCCGAAATGGAAGAGGTTGAGCGGCAGACAACGGATGAGAGGAGAGCCACGTGACGGGCACCCCGCTGCGTCGAGACGCCGAAACACGCTTCTCCCGAACGAACAAGTGTGTTTCGGGTCCTCGCCGCTGCAAAAGCTGCGCGCTGACGTCCAGGTTCCCCAAGAAATGGCTATTTTATGCTCTGTGCTATCAGATCCTCGCGCCTCCAAATCTGCGACCGGGCGCTCTATGGCTCCGTCGTCAGGCTTTGTGAGTATAACGGAGGCTATGATTATCCCTAAGACAACTTGAAGGCGAAAGCCAAAGCGCCGATGTAAACGGGATAGCGAACCTCCGAAGACAGCGCGCTCTCTGGCGACGCACTTTTGGCGCCGTTTCATTGGTACCTTAATTTTGTATTGGTACATTTCGTGTCGCCGACGTGTTTTCGTACTTTTTGTGTCGCCGACGTGTTTTCGCTCGAGGACTTTGAAGATTGACTGAACGATGAGACATATAAGGCTTTCGCCTTATTAAAGTCGTCTCTTCAGGTATTAATGATGGTCGGGCAGTTTGGAGAGCATGCAGTCACCAAGAAGACGAAAGCAGAATATGTGCCGCTTACCTTTCTGGTAGCTTAGGCACGCTTTAATCAAGTTGAATATATCATTTTGTTGTAGATTGCAATGTTTTCTGCCTCCTGATCTACAGGCACGTCTAATATTTATTTTAATTACTAAGTGAAACTAACAAAAGGTGATACGATGGTAACTTTGTGCACTCTATTTTTCTTAACTTGGTTCGGTATTTGTGTGTGTGTCTGTGTGTGTGTGTGTTTCCGTGTTTTTTCTCGTGTGTTGTTGTGATGCACCACCAGGAAGGCATGTTGCTGTTAGTGAGCATCAATACATAAACAGAAATAAAATAAACACAAACATGAACTATAACGCGACAGCGTCCTTATTTTCTCATGTCCCTAACAGGAATTTGTCTCCTGACTAGGCCTCTAACTCAAACTCTACTTTATTTTTCTTCCTTGTTCCTTTATTTTTTATCACACTTACTACTTGCGGACTGCTTCCAAATTTTCATAAGTTGTAGTTTCTGCGTAATCCCGGTTTAGTATTCTGATGCACGAGTTTAGTTTCGTCGTTGCTCTAGGCTATGCTTACAGGGTTACGGCCAGGAAGATGAATGCTTTTAATGTTATTCTGATAATCCACACATACATTCTACCGTCAACAATGAAATGTACATTTTTATTTCCGTGAAGCTCAAAAAGCGATGTAATTTTTTAAAGGCGATACATGTCGATTTTTCACCCTGTAAGCCTTCTTGTTGTCCGCTGCTTTACAAAAGTTAATATATTATTGAAGTCTTTAGGTAAATTAAACGTGAAAAATTCGTTTACAATAAAGGAAAAGATATTCTAATGCTCTGGCCAAACTCCCGCGAACAAGGATTCCGTTCCAACACTCGATCGTCTCGGGAATATTCAATCCCGAGTCCTGTAACACGATGACGTCACGTGGTCACGATGTCTCAAATGTACGCTCCGTCCGTCACGTTGCATGTCATTTTAGGATCACACCAGAAAAAAAAACAAAAAAACACCATGATATGTTAAAAAATTGCAGGGCAAATTTTCTTGCGATTTTGTTGCTACATGCAACCTTCTTGATTTAGCGCATCTTTCTCGAGCTGTGCTTACAGGTGTCTCCGCTCCTCTCGACCCCATTGACTTTCCCCGTCGGGTTGGCCTGTGTCCGCAGAGTATGGGAAACGACGGGCTGCGGCCGGTCACGTGTCAATTTTCCTGCTAAATACAGCGGGTAAACCGAATTTATGTGTAGGTCACATGACGTCAATTTTCCCGCTAAATCTAGCGGTGAAATTGTATTTGAGTATAGGTCACGTGACACGAAGACATGTGACATAATGTTCCCCGCTAAATTTAACAGGGAAATTGAAGTAACGTTCAGGCAACGTGACGTCAATTTTCCCGCTAAGTCTAGCGGGGAAATTGAAGTCATGTATAGGTCACGCGACCAAATGTCATATGACGTCATTTTTCCCGCTATCGTGGAAACTGAATTGTTGCAGAGGTTACGTTACGTCAATTTTCCCTCTAAATCTAGCGGGGAAACTGAAGTCGCGTGACGTTACGGGCCACGGCTTCACGAAATGCGGCCTGACGAAATCCGGAGCAACTATATAGCCGAAGAACGTTTCACGTTAAAAGTGTGTAAATTTTATCTGAGATTCAAATGTCTTTTTCCCCATAGTCTATAAACAGACTGCACGTAAGCCAGCGCCTTGCGTCCACGTCGTCCCTTACGTCTAACTGTGACGTCGAAACAGTGCATTCGATCACGGATTGGCCACAACCATCGAACCATCGCTCAACTAGCGTTAAGCTGCAGTCACACTGCGCACACATCACGCAAAATGCACCGCGATCGCCGCAAACCTGACGACACCATTATCTGAGGACACGCGTCGAGCATCTTCGAAGCATGTTTATGCCATACATCTTCGAACATGCCGGCAGGCAGTTTTGATGCGCTAGCGTTAAGACGCTCGTGTCGACGAAAACCCAGCGGTGTCTCTCTTTGTCAACACCGAAGAGAGAGGGAGAAGGAGGCGGAGAGGGTGACGCGTGCGACGCTGCCATTGGTCCGAAGCGCCGACGTCAGCACGCGTCAACCTCTCCCTCTCTCTCCCGATGCTGACAAACTGACAAACACCGCCGGGTTTTCGTCAAAACGAGACCTTCGTTTTCGTCAAAGTTACGCGCACAGCTGGCGTGGAGCCAGAAAGGAGGAGGGCCGCGCAGCACCTTCTTGATAACAAAGCCGTAATGCTCACGGGGGGGGGGGGGGGGGGATCACGCGACTGTTTTTTGATGCCGTGCCATACAACGTTTAAACGATACTCGCACCCACGTGGAGTGCACGCGACCCTGTCATTGCGAGTTGGGTGGTTTGCTGTATCGAATGTGGCCGCAGCGTTCCGCTCGCTTCCGTCCGGTAGGGCTTACGTGAGCGAAGAAGGCGAGGCTGGCGAGGCGGACGCGGCAGGAGCCAGCTAGGCACCGAGGGCAGACCGAGCAGACGACGGACTGCGATCAACTCGTCGCGGTCCATCGCGCGTCCGGAAAGTTTTACCGGACAAAATTCTAACAGTGGACGCGGTGCACGATGTGCCAGCTTGCACGCCGGAGAACTGCGCCGTCTTCGCCCGGGGTGAAAGTAAGACCAGCGTGCGAGACCCTGATGGGTGACGATGAGCCACGACGAGAGGACGAGCAGAGCCGCTGTGCAGTTTGAGTAAACGAAAGTGCGTGGCTTTGCCGAAGACCAAGATAGTGAAACGGCTGCAGAAACCTTACGCGGGAGTTTCGTTCACCGGCATGCCCCTGTTGGATTACGTCCTGAACTTCGCACTAACGGGAGCTTATATAAGTGGTGGTCATGGATTTCGGAGAATTACCGAGCTGTTCAAACGGTGGATTTCGGCCTTTGTGGCAACAGTGAGTGGACTTCGTCAAAGTGGAGTATTGTTCACTTCGTAGCTGATGACTTCGACAGTTGTGCCAGGTGTACCTCTGGATCGCGCTCTTGGCGCTGCTTCAGTGGCTTCATCAGCCGGTTGCGTTGACTGCGCACTGAACTAAGGTAAATCCAAACAAATACTCAGATGTTAGGGTTTTATAAGCCAGACTAACGAAGGACATCTGGCACGCCCCAACTTGAAAAATCCGCAGGTTCATTTCCAAATTGAGTTGATCCAATGTTGGTCACGACACATATTATTAAAACACCCTGGTCAAACTCAACTGCATTGCTCAATGTTGGTTTCAATGCATACCAAGAGCGCCCCGAACCGCATTGTGAGACTTAATTGTGTGAACGCTCCACAAGATATTTTACGCGGGCGTGCACAAAATAATCGCTGTAAAATTTCGCAAGCAAACCTAAATCTGTTTTGATGGAAAACACATTTCTCAATTTGTATGAAGTGACGCACATAGCTAGGACGTTTGTATCCACTTGCGCGATAGTAACGGCGTGTAAATAACATACCTAATTAAATTTATTGTTAGATGATTGTTATGATTGGTTTTGGGTTTTAATGGCGCAGCGGGTTTTAAGGCCATAGTCCACCAAAACAATGCTAAATATATTGTTACATGACGAAATAAAAGTCAGCAGGCGCAGTCAGCTGTCGCGATCGTGAACAGAACCACGGTAACCTGGTGCCACTCAGCTCGTAGATGCAACCATGTACCTATCAGTGGCCACGCGTGATTCGCTGCTTGAAACGGAGATCGGCGAGGAGGACGAGGAAGAGGCGAGCGACGCGGGAGGATTGCTTGGCAAAGTTACAAGGCTTACGTCATGTCCTGCCCGTGGTAGTGCTGAATAAGATGGCGTCATCAGAGAAGGCCGACGCTGGACACACGAATTGAAAAGAGTGCTGCGTCAGCGCTTGGCTTCGAGTCAAGTTCGAGCCGAACGGTGACACAATCATCGTGTCCATTCTGTGCCCAGCGTTGGCTTTCTCTGATCACGCCATCTCAATCAGAGCTACGGCTTTGTTATCTGCGCCGCGGCGGTGGACTGCGTGCGTGCTCAGTTGCCGCTCTGTCGTCGCCGGTTGTTCTTCGCTCTGGGTTTCTCTAGGAGCGGTGGTGGGCTCTGGTGTGTGTGCGTAGTCAGAACGATGGACGCGGTTCCTTCCACGAGTGGTACGGATGTGGTTCTTTCCAGGAGTGATATGGACGACCGTATCCGAGGGTGTCGATCATGTGCTCTGACAGGCAGAGTACAGAGAAGGGGTGAAACAAATTACAAAAAGATCCACTGGTGGATTTTTAGGGAGTGCATTAGCATGACGCTCGGGAAACGCTACTAGACGTTTCCTTTGGGAAGCTGCTAAAAAAAGGAAGCAAAATAAAAAGTTAAAAGTGTAAAGGGAAAGGGTCAGCGTTAGCGTTTCTCGAAGAGGCGTTTTGGGGGTCGTGCGAACGCATTCCCTAAGAATCCCACATGGATCTTTGTGGCAACTTCTTGTATGACTTATATGACAGCTGAGCGCAGGGGCGGATCCAGAACTCCCCGTCTCGGAAGGGGGGGGGGGGGGGGTGCGGAAAATTTGTAAGGATGCTGTTCTACCCATTCTTTCGTGTTCACCGGGGGGGGTCCACGCATGTCACATGTGCCCTCCATGATGGGGGGAGGGGGGGTCGACTTTGTTTTGGGGGGTGGTCGCCCCCGTCGCCCCTCCCCCGCCCGCTGGATCGCCGCTGGCTGGGCGTCACACGGCTAACAACACGCCGCAGAAGGTGTCTTTCGTATGACGTTTTAGCAGATGTGACCATGACCAAGCGGGTGTATTCGGTTCAACCATTAAAGCGCCAGATCACATGCACGATAAGATGTCCGACTGATCGTACGACGCGTCGGAAAGATGGTGAAATCCTACAAGGCGTCGGCGAGTCACGGTTTCCTACGAACGCATGGGGCGGCTTGATTGGGCGGTGCCTGGCCGGATTCGGCCATTGATCCGATGTGTTGTACGGCCGATCAGACATTTTGCGCGCAATGTGCTTATTATAAGCGGGATTTCATCCAAAAAGGGTGTAACGCTCGAGTCTTCCACTAAAAGACTCTACACGTGTGCCAATGCAAACCAATCCCAAAATGTTGTCCGTCCGTCCGTCCGTCCGTTCGTTCATTCACCGCTAAATTTAGCGGGGAAAGTGGCATCACGCGACGTCACGTGACCTGACCGGATTTGTACACCTTGGGCAGATTGACGGCACGTAACCTATACGTGAACCCGGTTTCCTTGCTAAATTTAGCGCGAAAACTCACGTCTTGCGGCCAAAACATCGGTTCAGTTTACCCGCCAAATTTGGCGGAAATTGACGTCACGTGGCCTATACACCGATTCGATAACCGGCTAAATTTAGGCGGGAAAATTCACGCTCTTGTGACCCAGGCACCAATCCAGTTTCCCTGCAAATCTAGTGGGGGAAATCGACGTCACGTGGCGCACCAGTTCCCTCACCAATTCCCTATACCGGATTTCAGGCATTATAATATTTTCAAGGCAAATGTCGCGGCCACATCTTTTGCACGGCGCCACTAGAAGGTGCAAGAGAGCGCAATCAACAGAACTACGTGTGGCTTGCCGCCGACGCTCGTCAGCGGGGCACGCGACTGTCGGTACTATGCACATACGCAGTGCAGCACACTTGGCCGAGCATCATAGTTCGCAAGTGACCACGGAGGAGAGTCATACTTAGTCAGCATACTAAGTCCGCAGACGACCATCGGCAGGGATTCATACTTAGTTCAGCATACTTAGCCCACAGGCGACCGCCGGCGGGGAGTTATACACATACGTAACATTCTTAGTCCGCATGCTACCGTAGGCGCGCGCAGCTTGGCTCCCGAACGAAAATCACGAGATCATGGGGTGGATCGTAACGTACGTAGGGACAGCGCATCGGTTGTATTGAAGTCACACCTACAGACAGCAGTCAATTGATAGCGAAAATGTCGCGATACCCCCCCCCCCCCCAATTACCTCAGTTAACACAGGGGGTGACTAGCAGTCCAGGAACACTAAGAATTCAAGGCCCTACACGCTTCCTCCAATGAAACAGAACCCACGGAAAACCTTTGATTGAAGCGTGCTCGCGACGCACACTCACTCCTGAATAAACTCAAACTTGTCTCGAATCATTTTATTAACCCCTGAGTGCAAAATAGTGTGTCGTGTCCGCAGCCCATCCCACAGCCACCCAAAGGCTCCCGCAGCCAAGTATTGTAAATCATAACGCGATCGTAGCACTACGCACAACACATTCCCTGCTCCCGGGTTTTGAGAATGATGAAGGCAAGCATAATTTCGTCGACAATCGACTACTACGCTGAGCCGCATACTTGGTATACATGGTAAACAAGGAAATGCTTACCTAAAGAAAAACAAAAACTTCGTTTATTTTACTTTTTACACTTCTATCGGAAACAATTAGGTGGTATCTGTAATGAAATATTGGTTTTTGACACTGATACAGTAATTCCAGTTGAGTTGCTTTCAGAGCTTTCTGTCTCCCCTCTTTTCGTTCGAAGTCGCGCTGATGCTCTGCTTCAAAATACTACTTAGCTCGCCGTGTTCGAGTGCACCGAGTAATCGCCGTTCGGCCTCGTCTCGACAGGAGAAATACATCTGAATATCAAGCCTCTGGAGTCTGAACTCCAAGCCTCTCTCGGCGACAAGATAGACGCCATGAATGGTTCATAACTGTTTCCTTGTCGAGCAAACATAAAAGCAAAAACAACACGAGGAGCGAGGACAAAGAATATAACCGACAGGACACAGCGTTGCGCCCTGCCGATTACGTTTTACTTTTTTCTTGTATTCGCTCTGATTTTGTTCTTATTATGTCCGTTTACCATCCAGGCCAAACTTCAACGTTAAGTACGCATATTTTTTACAGGGGGAAGTTTTTGTTTTATTTCTCAATATCTTCATTTGGTTTTATTTATTTGTGCCGTGATATTTAGGGAACATACTCTTACGCTTGTTTGTCTGTTTCATCAAGAGAACCGAGGAAACGAAATCCACCGCTGAATTACCGAATGAAAATGGCGTCTCTACGTCACTCACCACAAAGGCACCATTGTCGAATAAAACGTTAAAATCGCGAACAGAACGGTGGCAAGGAAGAAGCCATTTTGATGACGCACAAAGAAAGGAACAACCCTTCGTGGGTTTCCTCCCTTGGTTACAAATAGGATTCCGTGTTCTCGGGTTTTAGCTTCCTGCACATTCGGGGGGAGGGGGGGGTATATTTTTTTTTCTTTCAGATTCCGTGTTCTTTAGTTGTTATGGTCAAAAATTCGGTGTTTATTGAGGCTTTTGTAAAAGACAACAGGACACAAATAGGAGATTCCCAACTGCGAGGAAACTTTCACGTGACTAGAGTACTGGGAAAAGGCTCCGGTACCGATAAGACAATGAAACGAGATAATGAAGATTCAGCCTCGCGAGCAGTTCACTGTTGGCTGTGTTCCCATTCAAAACAAAAGCCGTAGATAAATGTTTTCTTTCCCGTGAACCTTGGTTTTTTTTTTCTCTATACTGGGCACCTTCGAATCGTGATTTTTTCGGTTTTTCTCGATTTTGATACAAACCGTCTAGGGGGTTAATTTTCGAGGTTTATCGGTATTCTCCTCGAGACACGAAAACCTATTTAAAAGTTGTGGTCAGGTTATACACATTCATTTTAGTGGAGCTCATGTGCATCGCATCGTCTACAGATTCGCTTATCAATATTTCCGCGTGTGTGTGGCGAGGTTACAATGGGCTCCAAATTCAATTCACAACGATTCCGTCTCTTTAATCTCCTTGAAGTATAACTCCTGCTACCCTGCTGCTTTCGAGAAAATTCATTTATTTAAATTATCAGCTGTCTTTCTTTTCATTTTTCTTTGCTAACGACTGTAAGAACAAAGGATGATCAAGGACTTAAGCGAAAGTAAAGCACATCCCAGACATCTACAGCACCGAACAATTCTTTCAAACGTACCCTAGAAGTGAAGCAGACGTCCCAATGTGCCCTTTGAGCAGCCAGGAAAGTGGATCTCGATATATTATCCGATGACTTTTCGAGTTGGCCCTGCCAACTTTTCCGAATGCATCTATAACCGAGTTATCGGTCAAAGAAGGCTTTCTTTTCTCCTACGCCGGTTGCGAGGCTTTCTACTAGTCACAGGTCTTACGAAACGAAGTGTCCACTTTGTGATTTTAGTTAGGTATTTATGGATCGATTCTGCTCTTGGAGGCGGCACGCGAAAGGAAGACCTTTGTTTTTGCCTGTTTTCATTCGCTACTTGAAGAGAAGTACCTTTTTTTAAACGCGTAATTAGTTTCCGAAAGTGTCCTAACATATCGTCTGACACTCGAGTTTCTCTAATGGGGGCAGAAATAAAGCATTAGCGGATCGAGTCATCTATTTCTTAGGGGCTTACCGACTCCCGCAACACATGTACTTTCTTATCTCGTATTTGCTTTCTGTTTTTGTGTTGTGTTGTCTTTGTGTTTGTGTGTGAGAAGGGGCAGGGGTGAGCCTTTGTCTTAGATGATTTGCAGCAATCAGTAAAAAGAAGAAAGGAAGCATGGAATTGGAGATGGTGATGTCACTTTGCCTCGAGTGAAAGATACGGAGTAAACGAAACAAAAAGCGGTCATGTTATTTTCCTAAATTGTTCAAATCAAATGACTCTTGAAAACCTAAAAATTTCTATTTTGTTGCGTGTTTTTATTTTTTTATTGATTGCGTGAGAGTAAAGGATTATCCGTTGTCAAGAACATAGGTTTTGAAATTTGTGTCCCTTTTTGTTTGGTGCAAACGTTTGTCAGTTTATATTTATACGCCAAAATATTGGAACTGTATTTTGGCGGGCAATAGATAGTCGCCCTTTCTTACCATAAGTAAGAATTGAATAATCTAGTTCACCCGTACAAGGGATATGACACTTGGAAGTTTTCGGAAAAATGTTCATTTCATTTGAAATGGTTAAGGTCCGTATAGATCGGTTAATACAAAATGTAAGCTGAGCTCTTACTAAACTTACATTGTGACCCAACGTTTTGCAGCAACATCTGTAATACCTTGAAGTGTGGTGTCTATTCTCCGCTGAAAAGCATCGAGACTTAAAATACCAATAAAAAATTACTCGTAAAATTGATCAGCTTAACTTTAGCTTAACTTGACCTAATCATGTTAAATTGCAACTG
The DNA here is from genome assembly GCA_037355805.1 of Ixodes ricinus. Classification (NCBI taxonomy): domain Eukaryota; kingdom Metazoa; phylum Arthropoda; class Arachnida; order Ixodida; family Ixodidae; genus Ixodes; species Ixodes ricinus. The sequence continues at coordinate 18,690 of JAZHYW010014915.1, read as the reverse complement.
TATACTAATGTGTGGAGCTGTATCGAATGAGTGAATCTAATTGACCAGGAAGTGTTTTGTTACTGTGTGTGAGTGTTTTGTGAGTCCAATGCTGCCATCATTTAAAGGGGGCCGAGGGCCCCACAAGCTGCGTTTGTAGCTTTTTTCCTCGGCCTCCTCCATTCTGTAGGAAATGGAAACCAATAAAGAAAGAAAGAAAGAAAGCTTAACTTAACTTAACTTGACGCTTAACTTGAACTAGAATAGGAGCTCAACTCTTAACCGTTACTAAATAAATTAGGCTTAGAGTACTGACACTCGGTCCTTTCCCCGACTTTCTTGTGAGCGCCGCCATTTATGGTGCTTAGTGCAGAGCAGACGTGATTGTCGATCATTACTATCCAAAAATACGACTTCCTGATCTATAGAGGCGGTGTCAGGACGCTAAGGCGATACAGCTTGCTCTGCCACGGACTGTTTTAACACTGTTGCGAGACGGGAGACCGTTTATCGCAATTTCAGATGAATCTTTAGATCACAGTCAACAATGGTTATAAGCACCCAAATGGCTCAAGGGTGGCTACACTGAAGCGTATACTTAGTGACTCCACTCGATACAATAAGAGACTTTCCGCTAGTGCCACTTTAAAGGGGCGATGGAACAATTTTTGTACTTTGAATAAATGCCGGTTAAATTAATCCTTGGCATTTATAACCCATAAGACACACGTTAGTATTTTTTTTGCACGCGATGGTCGTTGAAAAGAAAAGTAAAGAAAAACGAGCAGCGTCCACCCCTCAACTTGCAACCAAAAAAAGCAGCAACGTAATCTGGAGCCGATTATATGCCACCATTGTATAGTAGAGCCACGCCTTGGGGTCGGCAGATGACAGGGCACTCGCTGAGTTCCACACATTGTTAAGGTTTGGCTATTTCCGGCATCGCAGCGATTGAGCACGAATCATTAACCGAATGCATGCCAAGGCATTCATTGTCACGAGCCCAAATCGAATGCTCACGCAGTGCTCGTGACCACTATATGAGCCGCATTTGAATATTTTCACCACGGGGATCGCGAAGCTTGATGACAAATTCTGGGGACCGCATTGTTGATAACACCAACAATGCTGTCTCTCCTCCCCCCCCCTTTCTCCTCCAACTCTGTCATCAACGTTTGCGATGGAAATACTGAAAGAAAATGTGTATCTTTGAAATCTTGCAGTTAAAAAGACGCTTCTCGGAAAGTGTTGCTGCGTGGAATATACGTCGGACCGACTATAAGGTGTTTTCAGATGTCATCAATCCGCCATTTTGTTGTGTCAGCGTGATGAAACTTATGACCTTTCGAGGACTGCCAGTTTGAGGGTGTGATGTGAATCTTTGGAGTGATCGCCTTCTGCACACGCCAGACTGCCCATAACAACAAAATGGTGAACGAAATGACATCGGTAAAAACTCCCTATTTGCGTAAAGTGAGAAACATTTAGTTCGACGTGAGCGCGTTGGTGAAGTTAAATAAATACAGAAAGAATAAACATAGGGACGGACAAAACAGCACCTCTTTCGACTTTCAACACAAATAGTTTTCTTAGGCACCGGCACCCGGCCCAAGAGACCCAGAGACGGAAAGGGGAATGACGAAAAGCGGGAACATGGAAAGGTGAGGGGTGGTAGGGAGAGGATAAAGGCGAGTCAGACAGGAAAATTACTCGCGGGGAAGAAGAAAGGCCAGGAGAGGAGCCGCAAAGAAGCGAAGCCGCTGGAGCCAGACATGTACAAGTTACTCAAAAAAGGTAGTTAAGTTAAGTTACTGAGTATCGACGCCAGAGTAATTTGATGTAGAGTAGAAATTACGCATTTGTAATAGTAGTTAAGTAAAACTACTAACTGCCTGTAAAAAGTAGCCTTGAAGTTACATTGAGAGTTACTTTCAGAAGTTACTTTTTTGAGTTTTTGTGAAGTAGCAAAGTGAGACAGCGCTTTATGATCAGTTGAAAAACACTGCGAGCCTGCTGGTAATGCTGTCATTTTTAGGGCTTGCGTTTTAACCGAAATGGGTTCGCTCGCTCGCAGAAGCGGTTGACTTTCAAAGTTTTTATCGAAAGAGAGCCAGATGAACCAAGACGTCCCAAGCCAAGCCCAAAGAGCGTTCCACCGACGCGCTGGATAGAACGGCGGCGTTGAATTTCCGAAACATGCTGTGCGGTGTCGTTTAAGCGAGTGTCGGCATCTTGGGTGTCCATGACGAGACATGTGAGGGTTTCCCTCGGCTAGAGTCGTTTATAATGACTCTCCTCCTTTTTTGCTTTTCTTCTTCTGCGAAGTTAAGATTGTTATGACTGGCCCTCTTTAATCCCAGGACATTCTGAGAGTACGCTGAGCGAGTGCACCTGACCGTAAAGGGACCAAGTCTCTCGCCACGACGATGAGACCATCCGGACGACTGCGCATCTCGTTGCAGTGCTAGTGCAACGCTACTGAAAAGAAAAGTGTTTTGGTTTAACAGAGAGATGAAACGAAGTATACTTCGCCGCTGACGCCAGGTCCAGCAATGGATCTCCCAGGGTGACTTGCAATCCTCGCCGGTGACTACGATATCCTGGCGCGTGCCTGACACCTGACAAGCGAGTCGTTTTCAACAAAAGGTCTCCCTGGCGTGGAAGGTCGGAAGGACTCGAAGGATTACGTGAACAAGAATCGTCGCTCGTACAGTTACCAGATGGAAGCGGGAACGTGCTCCCGTCGAACAGGTTATCCGTGACTGCGTTTGCGCGCGGGGGAGTCCCGGATTTGCAAGGGTGTATGCGTTGACGACGAGGCGACCATGGGAACAGGCGCCCAGCTGCAAGGGTCAATACAGTGGCGCCTCCCGTGACACCTCCAAACCGCATGAGGCAGAACGCACTAAAGACAAAAAACACGCAAACAACAACAATCGCTTGGAGTGTCCCCGCCTTTCACGGTTACAGCTAGACGCGCGGCGCCTGCGTGCATTACCGCATTAGGTCAATACCCGACCAACGCTTAAGCATCTCTTCCTGCGTTCGTTCGCGCCGGTGTTCTGTTTTGGCTGCTCGTCGCCACCTTGGCCCAAGGACACCTGTGATGCAGTTTCTACGGCTGCCGAATATAAGTGCGTGGGAACGGAATGTGAGGAGTGCATCTTGTTCGGGAATCCCCATCTGCCGGCGCCTCATATATTTCCGCGCTCAAACTTTTGTGATGATCAAAATTAGCACTAAATTTCGAAAGTAGTTAGTAATTTGAGTAGAAGTTACCTGAAAAAGGTAGTTAAGTTAAACTACTAATTACCCAAATAAAGTTGTAGTTGAAAGTTACCAAGTTACTCGGAAAAGTAGTTCAAGCTACGGTAGTTTGAGTAGAGTAGTTGAACTACGTCAAGTCTGCTTGAAACGACATCACCGGACGGACGACCTAGGCCCGCGGGGTTTTCGTCAAGGCCATCAACTGCGGGCGAAGGTATACGTTGCGTCCTTCGTAGAAAGAGAAAGAGAGGGCGCCGAGATGTTTCGGGATGCGTGCATTATCGCGTAGGACTCAATTATCTCTCGGCCGTAGCGACCTCGGTTAGAACCTAGGATTCTCGCCGAAGAGAGCCCAGGGCGACATGAGGAGCAGGCCCTATTGTGGACGGCAATCGGGTGTTGTGACTCCCTCCCACTGAGAAACATTCCTGTCCAATATCGTTGTACGGCCCCTCTTAAGAATTTTCTCTATGGTGCGCGTTTCTCTCGCTTTAAAAAGCGTCAAACAGGCGATTTCTGAGCACTGGAAGCGCTCGTAGTCTTTAAGTGACTACTTTTAACTACAACCTGCACATTGCTTTTACTCTTCATCTGGCGCAGCTGTCTTGTCGGAGCAGTGCACCAACGACCAGTACCAGCGATGTCTCTCTTCCCTGGAGAGCGTCGCCAAGGGTGAAGACATCACCCTGGTCACCAGTAAGCCTGAGCTTCACCATGTCTGCAGGTGAGAGTGGTTCCTATCTAAGTAAGGTTTTCTTTTTCTGGAAGGTTTGAACCATGCGAAAGCGCACGGTCACGCATCTAGTGCAATTTACATAAATTTATAATAATTGCGCGCGCAAGGCGTCCTAAATAAAGAGCTATTCAATCTACGCATGTGTAATACGGAGATAATGTATGCACGAACCAAGAGTAGAAGTAGAAAGCAATTCATCTGCAAACCATTACATGAAGAAACGTTCGAGCTTAACGAAAGTATGAATATAGAGCAGTCAATGCAGGAATGAATGCAAATGAGGCGAACTTTGGTGTATAGTCGGTTTTGTCGGGCTGAAAGACAAAAGAGGATCTTACAATAGAGCGGTGAAGCAATGTTCCGGGCGAAACAAAGAATCAGACAGACGTTCCTCGAACACTATCAATGAACAAGCTGTTCTGAAACTTCCTCCACAAAATTGACGAAAAGTTGAGATTGTGTAAATCAAAGTTTGCAAAGGCACTGTATATCGCAAACAATATAAGCTAAAACAGTCGTTAATGCTTCATTTGACTACCTGCCTACTTTTGAGAAAGATGTTGACCAATCTAGCAATCCAATGCGAAGCAGAGGTTTCATATTTCGGAATGTTTTACAAATTTAGGCATACTAGAGCTTGCGAAGACCGCCGAAGCGGAAAACTGCCGGATAGGGTGCTTCAGCTCACATTGCCCCGAGGTACTTCAACGTTTCATATTTTTCAGCGCATAGCCCGGAGAGAGCTCTCTGAGAAAGGAAATAGCGTGCCGTTGCTTTTATTCAGCGACAGGTTGGTATATTTTATACTGAATGTGTGTTAGCCACGCGGTTGAATCCCACTTCAGAATATTTTTTGTTGTCGTTGGCGGCTGCCTACAAGAAACAAAATTACTACACGAGATCCATGCCCCTCTGGTAAAAAGTAAAAGCTTGTGTGTGAGTCCTTGTAGAATAAAGTATAAGATAACTAACATATTCGACTAAAATGGGGCGTAGCACCAAGTACACTCTTGCTCAACACTATGCCTAAGCTATTTACACCAACAGGTGTAATACCTCGGCCGCGTGTAAATTTTAGGAACTTTCAGCTTAAATGCAGTCTGAAAATAAGCGAATACTTGCGTACGTTACGTGGTACTCTCATATCGGCAGTTGGTACGTCCACTTTTTGTTTTGGTCTTTCCATAGTCTGTGACAGGTTGAGAACCCAGTAGATGCATGCTCTACCCCCGCCATGCGCTTGCTGCCTTTCGCTGGGCTTTGGTGTGTTCTAAAATTATCACCGACTGTAAGCGAGGTTAAGATGACGACAGGATAGTGGATAGAGCACTTCAATTCAAATATTGGTAGGACTTCTAAATAAATTATTTTGGATGAACTCTTGTCGCATTACAATTCCATAAAAGAAACCTAAGACGTAAAGCAATTACTGGAAGAATCTCCAAGCGCTTTTGAGACTTGGTAGCTGGTGTGAAATTACGTTTGATGTAATGCAAATAATGCATTGCAAACAACGTCACAAATGAGACCACCGATGCTGGCTGCATTGCCACATCATAAAGCAGGAGCTCGCTTCCGCCGTCGCACTTCAGTGGTTCTCTATGGGAACCGTTTGGAAGCTACCACCCGCTGCTAGGCACGGTAATACATTAGAAATATTAGTATGACCAGGTTTGAGCGCTAGACTTTGACGTTTGCGTAGAAAAATGAAAGACGTGGCGACACCTGTCATCTAGTCGTTTATTTATTCTACGGCAGAAGATTGCACTATTTTATAGCAGCGTTATTAAATGGGCAGCCTGGTTCATGCGAAGGCTTTAACATTGTATGTAGAATTTTTGAAGCTTCTGGGACAATAAAATTCTCACTGCGTTATAACAAATTAATACCGGGATGTACCTTGATATTAAATAGTTGTGTAGCATAGCAATACTACTTATAGCGGTATTACTAGTAGGAACTTGGTTTTTTCATTTGAGAGCGTGCGCCTGGAGCGCTACCGTGCCCGCCGTAGTTGAGCGGTAGCGCCGTGCAGCGGTAGCGCTGTACCTAAAACTCCCTATTCATTCCACAGCCTGAAACATCCAAGACGGGGTGCTGAACCATATAGGCTGAAGTCTGCTACGGTGTTTCAGCGTGCATGCATAGCTATCAAGATGACCCATCTCTCCTTCCATCTGCTATGCGCATCGGCGAAAGATTTCTTTTTCTTTTTTAACATTAGGTATTTCGACTGAGAGTTCTCCGTAGCGCTCAGAGCAGCTGCTGCACGTACGTGAGCTCTTGCTTGATCGAAGAGTCGTCATTGTGCCGAGGCAACCCGTAATAGAAATCCTGACAACAAAGCTTGCCGTGTGCCTTTGTCTTAGAGCTTCCGATTCTTGCCAGGTATTTATTACTTGGTATTTTATTCTTCTTTCTTTCTCTCTCTCTCTTTCTCTTTCTCTATCCTTTTTTATATATATATAAGCGTCTTCAAAACAAAGTGGGGATACTGAATTGATCAATGATGTCGTGCTCGCACGGTGTTTTTTATCGAAGCAGAGTTAGTAAACGCAGCCCTGCCTGGCAGAGGCAATCTTAGACGGCGGAGCACTTCGACCCGTCAGAAAAGCGATTTTCTTCCCATCGTCCACGATATACCTAGATTAGGCGCATACATTCACTACTAAATCGAGTGTCGGCGATCGATATTTTATCGAGCGTGCGTCATTTAGTGGCCGATGGTACCTACGTAGTCTGCAATTGTCAGACCGAGGTCATGTTCCAACCGTGATTGCAATTTAAACCTTTGTTGTATCAGTAACGGAGATTAAAAGTACTATAAGGGGTTCTTTCGAATATGCCCATTATCTATATTGAGTGCAGCGACTAAAAAAACACGACCGATATTAACCATATAGATGAAAAAACAAAACAAAACATACGCCATATTATTTGATTTTTTGTTATGAAAAATGCATAGGCCAATTTTATGTTCGTCTTAGTGTTGTCTGCCCTACTTTTTCAGTCACATGGCACATAAGTGGCGTTGTTTTTTGTCCCTTGTATCTAATAATAAAAATTAAACTATAGTTTGTTTGAACGGATAGGGCACACCGCAGAAACAATATTTTGTGGTTTATATGCATATTTCGTGTATAATATATGAGAAATTGTGTCGAACTACTTAAAATCGATAAAGTTAATCGATAGAACTATAATTAAGTTTCAAATTTCTTTGTTATATGGGCGTTGTATACGGTGCTATGGAATACGGGGCACATAGGTGCATAATAAGAAAGACAGCTCTGTTACTTTATTGCTTCCTGTTTCATGATTTCGATTAGGATAGGCGCATGTGTTGCTTTATTTCGCTAGGTATAGACCTAGACATGACGAAAATTTAAAGAAAGATAACGTTTCATATTATTGCGGCACTTAGGGGCCAGGAGAGGGGAAGAGGGGGGGGGGGGTGTAGGTAATTGTTGAGTGTTAAAGCAACGAAGGTTCTCTAAACTTGTACCGAGATCTCGGCCACTCTCACGCGTTTCCGCAAGGCAGGCAAAGGGTGCCGTGTATTGGCCCAGAAACATTCCCCGGTTACAAACAATATCCGGGAACCTATAGGCCGAGAGACTCAACCCTGCCACCTGGGGTTGTATCGAGCCACTTAACTAAACCACGCTTCAGAGTACGAACACTTCAGCCACCTTGTGGCTTAAAATCATGGTTACCCTGGTTACCCACCCGGTATCCAATGGTTTGTTTCGATATAGCATGGTAACGGCTTTTTGTCCTCCAGAGGAGTTACAACGGTCTGCTACAAGGCGATAGAATATCACCTCACCTTCCAGACATCCTATCTAGAACTCAGGAGGTCGCATTTAGAATCACAAGGATCGATCACGCATTGCTGCGCTCCCACTTCGCATTAAACACGAATATAATGCGCCCGCATAAAAATCCTGGCTTACTTACTGGCTCTAGTTTCGCATAGTATCAGAGAATGCGTTCTGCCGCGGATAAGAGGAGCGCTGCAACGACTCGTTTCGCTCGCAGGAAACTGAAGCGTGTGGTGGACTGCGTGGACAAACACACGGCGCAGTGCTTCGACGCCGCGCTTCAGCGTCTCTTCAACCAAGTGGTGGCGGGTGCGAAGGAAACCATCGCCGAAGTCTGCCTGCCGGGAGACACCCAGGACGGTAGGGGTCCTTCTTCTCTCGTGCGGGTATTACAACCTCGAGAAAATTGCATTTTTTAAAGACGCCGTCACCTCAAATCAGACCAAATCATATCACTTAACCTTGACACAAGCGGTGCATTTGCAAGCGAGGGTCTTGAAAAAATAAAAAATAAAGACGTTTTAATTTTTTGTAATGCCAAATTAGAGTTCAGTACTTCAGGAGGAGGAGGGGAGGTATACTGCTGCTCCCTCCCCTCCTCCCCGCCTGCTGCACTCCCATTTAGCGGGAAATTTACGCCAAATTCAGAGAAAAATGTTTCCGCTAAATTTAGTGGGAAATTATTCCCGCTTAAGTAGTGGAAATATTTTGCCGCTAAATTTAGCGGGATAATTTTCAGCTAAATTTAGCCGAAAATTCCTCCGCTTCATTTAACGAAAACATTTTCCCACTACTTTAAAGGATAAATTTCCCCCTAAATTTAGCGGGAACTTTTTTGTGCTACATTTAGCGGTAAAATTTTTCCGATAAATTTAGCGGAGGAATTTTTCCGCTAAATTTAGCGCGACAATTTTGAGCTAAATTTAGCGAGAAAAATTGGCGGGAAATTTTTCCCCTAATTCTAGTGGCAAACTCCCCCGCTAAATTTATCGGACAAATGTTTTCGCCAAGTTTAGCGGGAGAATTTCTCATAATGCAACGCGATTTCAGAAGCCGGCGCCGACGCCGACGCAGACGCCGACGCAGACGCCGACGCCGACGCGCTCTATAAAGATGCGTGTTTACAGTTTGACAAGTTCCAACCATAGAGTTATTACAATAAACGCTAGAGGCTCAACTGGCGCTAGTGTCTACGGGACTTCCGGTTGCAAATTGAAGCAGACAGCATGCAGTCTACTTTCCAGCCTCCCTGTGTATTCCTATGGGAAAACGCGCGTGAATTTTGTCTCTTCGTCGGAAAATAACATGAATAACTTTTGTTATTTCGGTGGTACCGGATAGTATGTACCTTCATTAATATTGTGAATGTGTAATGGCTTTAGTTACAGCATTTTTTCTTTAACGCTGAACGACGTTAAACTTCGCTATATTTCAGGCCCAAACCTCTGTTCCATGGCAGGTATGTAGAAACGATCGACGATTCTAAGCAAAATAACGATCGAAAGGAATGTAGAGTATGTTCAGAAGTCCGCCAGTATTCCGTTAGTGCTTATATATTGCTAATACGCCCGTCCTGACACTATATGAAAATGGCCCCATCGTGTATCTTTACGAGTGGTTAAAAAAAGAAACGTTCGCAATGTAAAGAATAAAGTACGTGAGCTACGAAAGGTGTGTTTTCTTATTATTTCCTATGTCGGGCAGTTTTACCGGGCACCTGTTCTCTGGCTTCTCTTATTAGCAAAGATTTGGAGCGTGCGGGTGATGGTTCGAACCCAGAACAAGCATCTTCGCACATATTCACGAGCAGAAAGAATAAAGCAGTACTTATTTATTGAAAATCTAACTATATTACGTGACTTTCAATTTATTTTGATCGTCTGCAAGCACAAGGAGTTACTTATCCAGTGTTACTGCGTAGTTCTTGCCGTCTCTCTCGGTTTTCCACATGTCCTTCGTTCGTTTGGCACGTATATCCCCATGCTGGAAAGCGTCGACGCCGTGTTCGCGCTAACAGTGTCCGACAGTGCACATAAATACACGTACGAAGTCGTTTTAGCACCGTTTTTAATGCAATGAATTTGAAAGAAAAACACCGTAACTGACCAATTATTTCATCTGCGTGACTGGGAAATGTTCCAATGTGCCTAGTACGTATGAATTATTCGTGATATTTGCTCTTATAATCGAGCGCAGAGAGGAATGCACTCGCTTTTCCCATAGAAATGCATTACCGGAAGTCAATTTCCGACTGCTTGCTGTCTGCTTCAATTTGCAACGGCACACTAGCGCCAGTTGAACCTCTAGCGTAAATTATAATAACTCTATGGTTCCAACGCATCCATCATGGCTAGAGCGGTGGAAATTGAAAAATAAATATGCCTATACATTTTGCACATACCTATGAGCAGGAGCAAAAAAAAAAAACACGAATTTTAGAGCGTTTTGTCGGCGTAGCCGCGCGTTTCCCCGCTAAATTTATAGGGGAAATTTTCACGATAAATTTAGCGAGAACATTTCCCATAATTCGCAACGCGTGGGTTACGGCCGACGCCGTCGCCGACGCCGACGGCACTCAAAACGAAAACGGGTGCCTATAGGCAGCCGGCAACCGGCCGTGGCGGCGCCACGAGAGTACTGCATTCAGCGCCACAAGCGGAGGCGTCTCTGTTACTGGGGCGGCCAATCTGCCCGTCGGGCCGTTGCGAGCGGCGGCGACCCCGATTTCAGCAGTCCCCGTGTGCACCTGCGTCCCTCCCCTGGTTCTTTTATGCGTTTTTTTTTTTTGAGACCATCGGGAGCCTTGATAGGTCCAAGTGTTTAGAGAATATTCTAGAGTCGTCATTCGGACACCAGTTTGAGTTGTCTTCATTACTTGTGGCCGCCCGATCGGTCTGTGCTTCGCCCGTCTCCCAGGAAGTGACACCACACAACGAGAAGCGAGAAGGCTGCGAATGGGTTTATTGTACATCCCGGTTGCCCGTCTTCGAGAGCCGGCAGTCCGGACCCGCCGACCCTAGTTGTCGCCCGTCGTTCAGAGCTCACAGTCGGAGCCCGTGATCAGGCCTGTGGATCGTCCTCCCCACGCCAGTGCTGCGTAGGCTAGCTGTTCCGGGCTATCACAGCCAGAGTCTCGCTGCGGAACCACTCCGGGATCGTCATGGACTAGGCCGGTATGGTCAGGGTTCGCCGCTTCCACCGGTCCTGATCCGAACCTCGCTGGTGGAATTCTCCGAGCTTCGCCATGGGCCAGACCAGCCAGAACGGATCTATCGTTCCTGCCCGGCCCCAGCCTCGTGCAGCACGCTCTTCCTTTTTCTTCGCCGGCTGGCCCTCGCTCGCGCCTCGCTCGGCCGTCCCTCTTCTCCCGACGTCCCACACACTAGAATAAAATTTGGGTAATTAGAACCAAACTCTGCATGCTACAGAACCATACGCACATTGCAAAGCCTGGTGTAAAAAGGCGACAGGTAACAAAGTGTACGTGTAAGAAGGATATTTACGCTTCGCACGAGCTTTTTCATAAAGAAAAAACTTTAGCATCCTGCTTTCTGCACGCCGTCACATTTGTTACCAGACTCAGCATTAAATTTGGTTGCTGAAACAAACAAAACTTTGTGCTACAATATCCACAATTTGAAAACTCGCAGGTTTGGAAGGTTTTGGTTGCGACCACGCGTGCCGAACGGCATTGGAGTGCCGGAACGGGCCGACGGGCCTTTCGCTTGAAGACCTGATCGCCCGATTCTCGACGTCCCAGCGAAGCAACAATCGACCCGATTCTTCCTATCGTATTTCCCTATGTGGCTGTCAAAGCGACTCGTAATACAACTTGTATAAATTTGTTATTTTGCCGAGTGAGTCTGCAAAACGAGTTCGTCCGACCACTTTCCAAGCCTGCACATATATTTGCGTTCACTTCCCCCAGCAGTTTCTGTAAAATTCACTTACTTGATGCGTCGCACTGCAGTAATCCACTTCTGTCGCCGTGTCGCTTTCCCAAGATCTCGAAGGGAAGCGGTGAAGTTTGACGCTTGAGTCACCTTCGCGACTGCGGCCGTCTTTCACGTAGTAGTAGCAACGTTTATTTTTTCGGGAGAACTCTAGGAGTAGTCGAGATGTTACAGGAACCCGGTGAGGTCACAGAGACGTGAAGTTGGGACTTACTTTTACGAAAAACGGTTCCAAAAAAGCTCACGCCGATCCGAAATGCAACGTTCGCACGTGGTTTCTGGATGCGCCCGCCCGCAGCCCCCGCAGGCCTGGCCTACCCAGTTTCTTTATTTTGCAGCCGCTAGATGGCGCAACGTGTCGCGCCAAACTGCATTGCAGGTAATGCCTATAAGCGCCAGGCTCTAAAAGCTGTGTGTTTGCAGTTTGACAGGTTCCAACGCCTCCATCGTGGCTAGAGCAGAGGAAATTGAAAAATAAATATACGCATACATTTGCATTTGCACACACTCATAAACAAGAAAAAAAAAAAAACAGAATTTCAGAGCGCAGCTTTGTGGCGCCTGTTTCCGGGTTGAGCGGCGCCTGCCGTCGGCGTTTCCGCGTCGGCGTAACCGCGCGTTGCAATATGGGACGTTCCCCTAAAGATAAGCGAAAAACTTTCCCGGCTAAGCCTACCAGGGAAACTTCTTCCGCTAAAACTTTTTCCGCTCAATTTAGCGCGAAAAGTTTGCGAAAATTTCCCGCTAAATGGGACGGGAGCGCGAGAAGAGGAGGAGGGTACGGAGAGGAAGGAGGGGATATCCTACTTCTCCGTCCCCTCTCCCTCCCTCCTCCCCAATGGCTGCGCCTCTAATTCGGTGTTACAGGAAAATTGCAAACGTTTTTCATTTTTAGAACACGTAACTTGTCCATGACGCGCGTATTTTTCACGTGTAAAACGCACACACACACGTGTGTACATGTGTAAACAAAAACACATACACGTACACGCGGGGTAGAAATAAACAAACACGCTGAAGTTTATTGATCATTAAAAAAAAAAAAAAACTAAGACTGTCTAAGAGAACAGGGCTGCTTGGGCCTGTTCTGTTCAATGATTGTCTTGAACCATTATACAAAAGACGTGGTGTTCCCCGCAAAAATAATAATAATAAAAAAAAGAAAAAATGAAAGCCGCTTACAACTCTCTGTAAGGCCGAATTGGAGCGCAGCTCTTGAGGAGCGGGGAAGGTGCGGAGGGAGGGGGGGTTGACGTGACCTTGGGGGTCACGTGATCTAGGGGGTCACGCGACTCCGGGGGTCACGTGACCTTGAGGTGGTCACGTGACCTCGGGGGGTCACGCGACCTGGGGGTCACGTGACCTCGAGTGTCACGTGACCTGGGGGTCACGTGACGCCGGGGGGGTCACGGGAGCCTCGGGGCATCACGTGACCCGGGGGTCACGTACCTTGGGGCGTGACCTTGAGGTTACGCCGACGCCGACGCCGACCGGCGCACGCCGCCAAGCCGGAAATCGGGCGTCCTAAGAGCCGCGCTCGGCACACACACTTATTGGCTCAGGGGCAGAGCCATGGCACCGAACCACGGAGGGCCGCGGTGCCAGGTGGGAAGGATGGGAATCATGAGATGATATGAAACAAGGGGACATGATGACAGAATTATTTGTGGGCGCGTCTCAAGCCATTATCTCCCAAGCCTGTTTTGCTTCATACGTACGTACGGATTCGCGCGTGCCCGTCGTACAAGAAATAAGTATGTCTCAGGCAGTGTTTGAGAATGCCGTCTCTTCTCCGATGTGTCAGCAGAGTGACCCCTGCATTTGACGGAGAAGAAACGTAAAAAAAAGAAGAGGAATGCGTCTTTCTTTGCCTGCCATGTCCCAGGTTCAATCACGCCAAGCTCTTCACCAGCCTAAAGTCCCTTGATACTTCTTTTTACAGGCAACGACAACCAATACAAATGACTAAGCACATTCCGCTGGAAGCAACAATGGCAGCATTCAGTTCAAACCTTCTGCAGTGCGCCCATCTCGCTTCCCTAAAACCTGCACCGTCGATGCATTCGGCGCTTCAAACAATGTCGCTACTTGTAGGAAGAATCTCTTATCTAGGGACTTCACACCAGCCCACCAGTGCGCTCCCTCTGCTTTCAGTCGCGGCGTGCGAGGCTGTGGTCGCGCCTGTATGAGCCTCCGGTCCGGTGTGCGGCATAATATTATGCCGTACACACCGTGACAGGACGCTCAAAAAGGCGCGACCACGCCTCGCACGCCGTGACTGGAAGCAGAGGGAGCGCACTGGTGGGCTGCGTGTAAAGTCCCTAGATAAGAGATTCTTCCTACAAGTAGCGACATTGTTTGAAGCGCCGAATGCATCGACGGTGCAGGTTTTAGGAAGCGAATGGAGCGCACTGCAGAAGGTTTGAACTGAATGCTGCCATTTTGCTTCCAGCGGAATGTGCTTAGTCATTTGTATTGGTTGTCGTTACTTGTAAAAAGAAGTATCAAGGGACTTTAGGCCGGTGAAGGCTTGGCCTGATTGAACCTGGGACATGGCAGGCAAAGAAAGACGCATTCTCTCTCTTCTTTTTTTTTACGTTTCTTCTCCGTCAAATGCAGGGGCCACTCTGCTGACACATCGGAGAAGAGACGGCATTCAAACACTGCCTGAGACATACTTATTTCTTGTACGACGGGCACGCACGAATCCTACGTGGCGTATGAAGCAAAACAGGCTTCTAAGATATGCTTGAGACGTGCCCACAAATAATTCTGTCATCATGTCCCCTCGTACATATCATCCCGGGCGATTCCCATCACCACTAACTCCGGCACCGCGGCCCTCCGTGGTTCGGTGCCACGGCTCTCCCAAGAGCCAATAAAGATGTATTATTTTAGAGCGGCAGCTCTTAGGCGCCCGATTTCCTGGCTAGAGCGGCGTCGCCGTCGGCGTCGGCGTCGGCGTAACTCCCAAGGTCACCCCCAAGGTCACGTGACCCCCCGTCACGTGGACCCCTGAGGCCACGTGACCCCCCCGGCGTCACGTGACCCCCAGGTCACGTGACACTCGAGGTCACGTGACCCCCAGGTCACGTGACCCCCCGAGGTCACGTGACCGCCTCAAGGTCACGTGACCCCCGAGGTCACGTGACCCCCAAGGTCACGTGACCCCCAAGGTCACGTCAACCCCCCTCCCTCCGCACCTTCCCCCCTCCCTCAAGAGCTGCGCTCCAACCCGGCCTTACAGAGAGTTGTAAGCGGCTTTCATTTTTTTCTTTTTTTTTTTATTATTATTATTTTTGCAGGGAACACCACTGTCTTTTGTATAATGGTTCAAGACAATCATTGAACAGAACAGGCCCAAGCAACCCTGCTTCCTCTTTTTAGACAGTCTTAGTTTTTTTTTTTGTATCGATCACTGGAACTTCAGCGTGTTTACGTTTATTTCGCCCACGTGTACGTGTAGCGTGTTTTTGTTTACACACATGTACACACGTGTGTGTGTGTGCGTTTTACACGTGAAAAATACGCGCGTCATGGACAAATTACGTGTTCTAAAAACGAAAAACGTTTACAATTTTCTGTAACACCGAATTAGAGCGCAGCCATTGAGAGAGGAGTGAGGGAGGGACGGGAGAGTAGGATAATCCCCCTCCTTCCTCTCCGTGTCTCCTCCCCCTCCTCTTCTCTTGCTCCCTGTCCCATTTAGCGGGAAATTTTCGCGAACTTTTCGCGCCAAATTGAGCGGAAAAAAGCTTGAGCGGAAAAATTTTCCTGGTAGGCTTAGCCGGGAAAGTTTTTCCGCTATCTTTAGGGGGAACGTCCCACATTGCAACGCGGCTGCGCCGACGCCGACGCCGACGGCGACGCCGCCTGACCCGAAAACAGGCGCCACAAAGCTGCGCTCTGAAATTCAGTTTGTTTTTTTTTTCTTGTTTATGAGTGTGTGCAAAATGCAAATGTATCCGTATAATTAATTTTTCAATTTCCTCTGCTCTAGCCACGATGGAGGCGTTGGAACCTGTCAAACTGCAAACACACAGCTTTGTGGAGCCTGGCGCTTATAGGCATTACCTGCAAATGCAGTTTGGCGCGACACGTTGCGCCATCTAGCGGCTGCAAAATAAAGAAACCCCGGGTGGTGCCGTAGGTCTGCGGGGGCTGCGGGCGGGCGCATCCAGAAACCACGTGCGAACGTTGCATTTCGTGATCGGCGTGAGCTTTTTTGGAACCGTTTTTTCGTAAAAGTAAGTCCCAACTTCACGTCTCTAGCGGCCTCACCGGGTTCCTGTAACATCTCGACTACTCCTAGAGTTTTCCCGAAAAAATAAACGTTGCTACTGCTACCTGAGCAGACGGCCGCAGTCGCGTGAAGGTGACTCAAGCGTCGTAAACTTCACCGCTTCCCTTCGAGATCTTGGAGAAAGCGACACGGCGACAGAAGTGGATTGCTGCAGTGCAGCGACTTGCGTCAAGTAAGTGAATTTTACAGAAACTGCTGGGGGAAGTGAGACAATATTATATGTGCAGGCTTGGAAAGTGGTCGGACGAACTCGTTTTGCAGACTACTCGGCAAAATAACAAATTTATACCAAGTTGTATTACAAGTCGCTTTGACGGCCACATAGGGAAATACGATTAGAGAGAATCGGGTCGATTGTTGCTTCGCTGTGACGTCGAGAAGCGGGCGATCAGGTCTTTCAAGCTGAAAGGCCTGTCGGCCCGTTCCGGCACTCCTAATGCCGTTCGGCACGCGCGGTCGCAGCCAAAACCTTCCAAACCTGCGAGTTTTCCAAATAGTGGATATTGTAGCACAAAGTGTTGTTTGTTTCAGCAACCAAATTTAATGCTGAGTCTGGTAACAAATGTGACGGCGTGCAGAAAGCAGGATGCTAAATTGTTTTCTTAGAAAAAGCTCGTGCGAAAGCATGCAAATATCCTTCTCTACACGTACACTTTGTTACCTGTCGCCTTTTTACACCAGGCTTTGCAATGTGCGTATGGTTCTGTAGCATGCAGAGTTTGGTTCTAATTACCCAAATTTTATTCTAGCGTGTGGGACGTCGGGAGAAGAAGAGGACGGCCGTGAGCGGAGGCGCGAGCGGGGGCCAGCCGGCAAAGAAAAAAGGAAGAGCGTGCTGCACGGGGGCTGGGGGCCAGGCAGGAACGATAGATCCGTTCTGGCTGGTCTGCCTCCATGGTGAAGCCGGCTCGGAGAATTCCACCGGCGAGGTTCGGATCAGGGACCGGTGGAAGCGGCGAACCCTGACCATACCGGCCTAGTCCATGACGATCCCGGAGTGGTTCCGCAGCGAGACTCTGGCTGTGATAGCCCGGAACAGCAAGCGTATACGCAGCACTGGCGTGGGAGGACGATCCGCAGGCCTGGATCACGGGCTCCGACTCGTGCAGGCTCTGAACGACGGGCGACAACTAGGGTCGGCGGGTCCCGGACCGCCACGGCTCGCGAAGACGGAGCAACCGGGATGTACAACAAGCCCGATGCGCAGCCTTCTCGATTCTCGTTGTGCGGTGTCACTTGCTGGGAGACGGGCGAAGCACAGACCGATCGGGCCGGCCACAAGTAATGAAGACAACTCAGAGCTGGTGTCCGAATGACGACTCCTAGAATATTCTCTAAAGCACTTGGACCTATCAAGGCTCCCGATGGTCTCAAAAAAAAAAACGCATAAAAGAACCAGGGAGCTGGACGCAGGTGCACACGGGGACTGCTGAAATCCGGGGTCGCCGCCGCTCGCAACGGCCCGACGGGCCGATTGGCCGCCCCAGTAACAGAGACGCCTCCGCTTGTGGCGCTGAATGCAGTAACTTCCCGATGGCGCCGCCCTGGCCATTTGCCGGCTGCCTATAGGCACCCGTTTTCGTTTTGAGTGCCGTCGGCGTCGGCGACGGCGTCGGCGCAACCCCGCGTTGCATTATGGAGATGTTCTCGCTAAATTTATCGTGAAAAATTTCCCCTATAAATTTAGCGGGGAAACGCGCGGCACTACGCCGACAAAACGCTCTAAAAATTCCCGTTTTTTTTTTTTTGCTCCTGCTCATAGGTATGGGAAAATGTATAGGTATATTTATTTTTTCAATTTCCACCGCTCTAGCCATGATGGGATACGTTGGAACCATAAGAGTTATTATAATTTACGCTAGAGGTTCAACTGGCGCCTAGTGTGCCATTGCAAATTGAAGCAGACAGCTTAAGCAGTCGGAAATTGACTTCCGGTAACGCATTTTCTATGCGGAAAAAGCGAGTGCATTCCTCTCTGCGCTCGATTGTGAGAGCAAATATCACGAACAATCCATACGTACTCAGGCATATTGGAACATTTCCCAGTCACGCAGATGAAATAATTGGTCAGTTACGGTGTTTTTCTTTCAAATCTCATTGCATTAGAAACGGTGCTAAAACGACTTCGTACGTGTATTTATGTGCACTGTCGGACACTGTTAGCGCGAACACGGCGTCGACGCTTTGCAGCATGGAGGGATATACGCGCCAAACGAAAGAAGGACATGTGGAAAACCGAGAGAGACGGCAAGAACTACGCAGTGACACTGGATAAGTAACTCCTTGTGCTTGCAGACGATCAAAATAAATTGAAAGTCACGTAATATAGTTTGATTTTCAATAAATAAGTACTGCTTTTTTCTTTCTGCTCTCGTGAATATGTGCGAAGATGCTTGTTCTGGGTTCGAACCATCACCCGCACGCTCCAAATCTTTGGTAACAAAGAGAAGCCAGAGAACAGGTGCCCGGTAAAAACTGCCCCCGTCATAGGAAATAATAAGAAAACACACCTTTCGTAGCTCACGTACTGTATTCTTTACATCGCGAACGTTTCTTTTTTTTTTTTTTTTAACCACTCGTAAAAGATACACGATGGGGCCATTTTCATATAGTGTCAGGACGGGCGTG